>LGRX02030993.1:0-15122 GCA_001247695.2 Cymbomonas tetramitiformis | reverse complement strand
CCCGCCTCCTCGTTGCACCTCGTCTTCCATCTGCAAGTAAAAAAAACATTTTTAGAATGTCTTAAAATATAGAAAAGGATGCTTTGGGGGGTAAACACTGTTTGAAGCAAAAGTAAAAAGTAATTTACCTGTCGGTTGGAGGTGCCTTTTTTGCCAGCTTTCTTGGCGGGTCCCTTAGCGGGCGAAGATGAGGCCTTGCGCTTTTTGGTCTTCGAAGCCAAAGGGTTTTTCATGCCCTTCAGGTCAAACCTTCTGTAAGCCTCCATGATCTTAACGCAGAGGTCCCACGTCTGCGGCCGGAAATTGGCAATTGTCCAGTGCATGAAGTAGTGGCTGATTTGCACGCCGCCGAACACAGAATGCTTGGACATCGCTACTTCCTTCACATGCGTCTCCATCGACTGGTTCAAGTGAGACATTACGGGGTACCAACTTGTGACCCGATCGAGGTGAGCGTTGATGTCATCCTCGTCCAGCGTCTTCACCGTCACGTCTGCCTCAGGGAGGGTCTCAAGGTCTCCCTCGCGCTCAGACGTCTCCACATCCTCGATGTACTGGAATCCCTTGGGATATATCTCGATATCCGGGACTGCAAATCCATGCTCTGATTCGAACTCCGCCATTTTTTGCACCAGCCCTCCGACCTCGTAATACCCAGGTTGATAAGAGGTACCCTCTTCGGTGTCCTCGGGGACACCGGCGACGAACTCGGAGATCAACGCATCTCGGTAAACTTTGTACACGACCCCATTCTTTTCGAAAAGGGTCGAACGAAGCCCTTGCATGAACTGAGTGTGGTCTTTGCCTTTCGTCTTCTGGTCGATTTGGTTCTGCATCTCGCCTAAGAACCGAATCATGTCAGGCGTGAGACCGATGTAGATCTTGCTCTCAAAGAACTGGAAAGCTATCTCCAACGGGATTTCCTCGTGACACTCGTCGGTGGCTTGATAACAGTGCTGGTGCCCAAAAACCTTGCCTCTGTATTTTCCCGCGAGAGCTTTTTTTATGGAGAATTCGGCACGGGTTTTGACATCGTCGATCGCAACAAGACCCGCATTGAAAGGGGCCCACGGGTTCTCCTTCCTGCTGTTCTTGATCTCGTTCACCCAGCCCCTCTCTTGATCCCGGCAGGCCTCGTACCCCGTCGCGTGGTACAGGCATCCAATGGGGAGACGAAACACACTCCCTTGCTCCGCCGCCTCGTCGGTCGACATCGGGTTCGGCCACCGGTGCTCCATCTCGATTTGCCTGCACAGCTTTGCTTTCTCCTCAAAATCCATCTTTGCTGCATGCTCCACCGTTAGCTTAGCGTGCCACCCATGTGCAGCCACCTCGGCTGCCTTCCTTGCCTCAGATGGGGTGGCCACTTGAGACATATCCACATTGGCGCCCGCTCCAGTAAAAGCTCTGGAGCCACTAGGTCCTTGAAGGGCGCGTTCGGCAGCACGCTGCACATCCGTTCTCCTGGCAGCCTGGGACAAGACGAAACTGTTCATTAGCTAACGAAAGCCTTCCGCCCCGGTCAGGGCTCAGGGCGCGCGGTTCGAGGCGGAAGGCGTTCATTAGCTAATGAAAGCCTTCCGCCCCGGTCAGGGCTCAGGGCGCGCGGTTCGAGGCGGAAGGCGTTCATTAGCTAATGAACGCCTTCCCCCCCGGTCAGGGCTCAGGGCGCGCGTTTTCAGGCGAAAAGCGTTCATTAGCTAATGAACGCTTTTCGCCCCGGTCCAGGCGCAGGGCGCGCGTTTCGAGGCCGAAAGCGTTCATTAGCTAATGAACGCTTTCCGCCCCGGTCCAGGCGCAGGGCGCGCGTTTCGAGGCCGAAAGCGTTCATTAGCTAATGAACGCTTTCCGCCCCGGTCCAGGCGCAGGGCATGAAAGGGACGTACCGAAGCCTCTACAACAGGTATCTCGCCAGCAAGTCCGAGGTCATCGATCACTGCCGCTGGCCTCCTGCTTTGCCAGAAAGGAGCTGTAATCGACGCTTTCCACGCCTGGTTTACATAGCTCGCTAGATAGAATTCTTTGCTTTTATTTTCGTCTGCTGCTCTAGTTTTCAAACTTTGAAAAGCCAACAGCCGATTTGTGTGCTTTGGAAGGCTCAAGGCTTCCTCAAAGTTTGCGCTGTCTAATTCGATCACAGTAAGCTTTCTGTTTCTGTACGCGACGAAATACAGAATTGGAGTCTCGTTCTCAATGATACTGTACGCTACGCGTTTCTCAGGAACGAGGCTACCCCCGGTTACAGTCGAAGAGGTAAATTTAGGAAAACTAAAAATTATTTCTTCATTTTGCTCGGAAGGGTCCTCAGAGTGAATCAGTAATTGCAGACTATCCGAAGGATCGTCGGCTTCAAGGGTTCTAACAATGCTCCACTTGTTACCAAGATAGAGCTGGAAAATATGTTGAGCCCTCAGTGCTTGAAATGTTTCGAGTGTCGCCATTGCGAAATGAGAGAAATTGGCTGTCAACTGTGAAAGGGGTGTGTGTGAAAGAACTTTGAAAAAGTGATGTAACTTTAGCACAATATTAAAAGTCAATTCTGGCGGCTAAAAATGACATGTCGAATATCGATGTTAATTTTAATCAAAAATGACATGCGCTGTCGCTTTTTGATTCGGTCTGTTCAGATCAAGGATATGATTTTAAGATATCCTGGTGTCATTTGCGCTGAAATCGAGGATCGATCGATTCAGTAAGATAGAAATTCTTGGTTGACTCGCAAGTCTATATCATTTTTAGAACGTAAAAAACGGCTTCATAAGCTAATGACGGCTAATTTGGACGAAAATATGTTTTCTATTCCTTTCGATGAAGGTTGCGAGATTATCTGCAAACCGTGCCCGGGAACAGTTATTGAAGATTCCATGGAAATAGGGGCTGACTTTTTCAATCATGAGCCAATTCCAAGCACAGCCCCAAGCGCGAATACGCAATTGGTTCTTTGGAACGCGCCTTTGACGTGTAGATCGGAAGTTAGCTCTAATTCTTCACGCGTTTCCGGGTCACGCGCTTTGCGCGAAATTGACTTACAAGAGATAAAAAGCAGACTTGATACAGAATTTTCAGAGACAAGTTTGGACTTGAGGAATGAAGACCCTCTTGTTTGTTTAAATGGTGAAGTAAACAAGCAGATTGTCGTGCGCAAACCGTACGAATCCGACATACGCAAGAAACAATATACGGGCGTAATTAGTATTAAGCAGCGACGTTTGCAGGCTGACAATATATCAATGGCAGAAACAATTAAGTGCAATTGCAAGTCGCACTGCTGTCTATCTTTCTCATCCGCAGATATTCAGTCTTTTCGCGAAAATATTTTCAGTATGTCGCAAAAAGATAGAAAGGAATACTTCATCAAAGACTTGCTAAAAAACAGCTTTCGATCTGAGGACAAGTTTGACTTCAAATACTTTTTGGGCAAGAAGCAGGTATGTTTTTTTTTGAACTCGTTCATTAGCTAATGAACGGCCTCTGGCCAAAGCGCGACTCACAATTAGACACTTTGGCTGCGGGAACCGTTCATTAGCTAATGAACGGCCTCTGGCCAAAGCGCGACTCACAATTAGACACTTTGGCTACGGGAACCGTTCATTAGCTAATGAACGGCCTCTGGCCAAAGCGCGACTCACAATTAGACACTTTGGCTACGGGAACCGTTCATTAGCTAATGAACGGCCTCTGGCCAAAGCGCGACTCACAATTAAACACTTTGGCTACGGGAACCGTTCATTAGCTAATGAACGGCCTCTGGCCAAAGCGCGACTCACAATTAGACACTTTGGCTACGGGAACCGTTCATTAGCTAATGAACGGTCTCTGGCCAAAGCGCGACTCACAATTAGACACTTTGGCTACGGGAACCGTTCATTAGCTAATGAACGGACTCTGGCCAAAGCGCGACTCACAATTAGACACTTTGGCTACGGGAACCGTTCATTAGCTAATGAACGGACTCTGGCCAAAGCGCGACTCACAATTAGACACTTTGGCTACGGGAACCGTTCATTAGCTAATGAAGGCGTGGTTTGTAAGGCTGGCACAGGTTTTACCACTGGTAATACCTTTACCGGTATTACCCGGTAATTTTACCGGTAATACCAAGGCCCATAATCCTTTACCATGCTCTAGTGTGGTAAAGTGCCAAATTCCCAAAATCCTTTACCATTGGTAATACCATTTTGGTATTACCATTGGTATTACCACCTGGAATCACGATTTTACCCCATTTTACCCCTGTGTTACCATGAATCCGTGACTACCATACCAGGTTACCAGCCGCCATCCATGGGTAGTGGTTCCGTGAATTCGTCTCATCGAAACTTTACTCAACATTTTCGTTGACGGGCCTGCGTGGCGGTGCCATACCCATTTAAAAATGTCGGAATCGGACATTTGGGGCAGTGCGCAAAAGTGTGTGTATAGATAATGTCCTCGTGGGGGCAGTGCGCAAAAGTGTGTGTAGAGAGAATGGCCTCGTGGGCAAGGTTTTGAGAGTCCCTCGCACGTCGGTATTACCACGGTATTACCCAGTAAAGTATTACCGGTAATTTTACCGGTATTACCAAGGCCGAAAATCCTTTACCCGGTAAAATGCCAGCCTTAGTGGTTTGGAGAGTGCTGACGAGCATGCGACGGCCGTCCCGCCTGCAGACGTGCAGTGTTGGGGGTGTCTCCCAAGCGTCTTAAATTGGCATGACCTACCAAAACCCTTATGCATTTTCTAGATAATGTGTTATTAATTTTTTGAGTGACGGTTTTTTTTGTAACAGGTGTGCTTTAAGTTCTACTATATGGCTTACGGCATCAGCTACGGGTATCTTCACGACTGTCGGACACGCGTGCTCGAGGGCCGACACACGTTTGTTCATGGATTGACGTACGAGGAGGACAACCGCAAGATTTCTCTGAAACGCGAGTCGGTCGTCGCCTGGCTCAAGAAATACGCCGACGAATACGGACAACACCAACCTGACAAAGAACCGATTCATCTTTCGGATGGATTGACCATCGAAGAGCTGTGGGACGAGTACAACGAGGGCTTGCAAGAGAATGAGGAGAGGAAAATATGCTCTCTCAGTTACTTCTACAAAATATTTGACGAAGATTGCAGGAAGTGGCTCAAGATTCCATCGACGAACCGATTTTCTCAGTGCGATGTTTGCGCGTCCTTCAAGTTATTGAAGGAAGGCTTAACCAAATCTCAAAAGGTGAATATTCATGAATAGCTTTGTGATGTGTTTATATGCTTATGTAATTTGTTCACTGACCCAAATTTGTGTATCTTGCACAGCGCAATACAACGGGCCTCTCAACAAACATCATGCAATCGCACGAGCGGAGCGCCAGAAGTTCTACAAACATGGTCGTAAAGCGAATATGACCAAGAGCATTGCCACGAACAAAACTTGGCATAAGTATGCCTCGGTGATCATCGATGGCATGACGCAGTGGACCACCCGACTGCCACACTTTCGACGTATCCCTAAACATCTGGACTCTAAGGACTTCCTTGACGTGCACAACATGGGGAGCATGATCGAGAACGTGGGCCGCTTCATGGATTTCAACTACGCCAACTTCAAGGACGATGCGAACTTCCTTGTCAACGTTTTGCACCGGGATATCCTCCGCATTCAAGAGCATCGACGCAACGGGGACGGGGAAAATTCATACCCGATGCCGGAAGTATTGTATGTACAGCTTGACAATGTGAGCACCAACAAGAGCAAGTTGATGTTGGCATACGCAGCTTGGCTGGGGCACACGGACGTCTTTCGCAAGGTGAAACTCAACTTTCTGTTGGTGGGACATACGCACGAGAACATTGACCAGATGTTTTCACGCTTCTCCGTGCGTCTACGACGCAAGCAAGCTTGGACGCTCGACGAGATGATAGAGGTCGCACAAGAATGCTTTACGGATGGTGTAACGTGCGAGCACACCGAGAAGATCTTCGACTTCAGCTCTTGGTTTGATGGTCACGTCTTCGATTGCCACAATATTTTGGCACAACAGGCTTTCAAGTTCAAGAAGAACGAGCACGGCGAAGTGGGCATGCAGTACAAACAGTATTCCATTTCACCCAAATGGTTACCCGAGACTCCATTGCCAAAGCTTGCTTCTACATCCCCTGTCGCGGGGCCTGGATACATCAAGCCGATTCCTTTTACCGAAGAAGGCATCGAAAAGCTTGAGCATACCTTACAGGCGTTGAAGGACATTTTGGGCACAAAGCTCACGGAGGTGCACGAAAAGTTTTGGCGCGTGGATGTCATCGAGAAACAGCGCCACCTAACTGCTGGTGGAGAATGTCAAGCGCCCGCGATACCCTTCCAGCATCCCGAGAAAATCGCCATCGAGCGCAATACCACCTTGGTTCGACTGATAGAGGCGCCCGCGTTGGCGATAGAAGCTGCCGAGGCTGCCGCCGTCCCCGCTATACCGGTGCGCATCCAACGCCGAATTGATCGAGCGCCGATAGAAGTGTACAACGGTAAACGGAAACACCAAGGTCGAGCCCAAAAGCGAGCAGAGCAGTACGTGGACAACGCCCAGTGGGAGGTCACCTACGGCCAGATGCCAGTTGGCAGCTTTGCAGTGGCTCTCGCGGTGGAATCTGAAAACGACAAGTTCGCGTTCCGCGTACAACTGAAGCGAAGCGAATGGTCGGATCCGTTGTACTTGGTGAAGGTGGAGGCGCGCTATCCGTCAACTCAACAGCTGCTATATCGCTATTTCCAACCCAAAAAGCACACCGACACCAAGAAGAAGCACCTCGGCAAGCAGCTTGCGAGTCACCCAGGAGCTTTCGCAGCGCCACCGGGGCACCGACCGTCTACCGAGACTTTCGATAAGAATGAAATAGTGCTGGCATGGAATGTGGATGCGAATGACCCCGAACGGAGTATACCGAACGAGCAATACGCGCAGATAGTCGTCGCTTTGCTTGCACAACAATCCAAACGCACGCGCAAGGACCTAGGTGACTTGAATGAATCGGATGATTCCGATGAAGACGAAGCTTTTGATAATTGCGTAGCGGTAGCGGTAGCACCTGATGTGGACGCGTAAAGCAAGACGAAAAAAACATGTAAATAATATGTGTATAACGTGTATATAGATTCTGAGTCAAAAGTTCTGTGTGTTTTCACTCCTCCTAGATTTCGAAAAAGTGCATTTGACCTCAATTTTGTACCATAAAAACCATTAAATCTAATGCACAACCTGCACTTGCATGTTCTTGACTGTTAAAATGCGGCTTTTTAAGCCTATCATGAGGTAAATAAGGCAATATCATTTTCACATGAGAATATCATTTTCATCGAATAGTGTGTTCGAACTAAAGCTTGCTTCAAGGCTTTGCGTTATCTCATTGAAGTCAACACTTGTGATCTTTCGCGTACTATACTCTTGCGTGTTTATTGTGTCATCAGAGTCCGATGAGCGCTGAGTGGCGCGTGAGTAGCTAGTCTTTTGCAAGTTTGCAGTCATTGGAGTTTCTGCGCTTTTCGAGTGCATTGGCGTTTCAACGCACGGAAAGCATAATATCTCATCGTCGCAAATAGTTTTGTATAGCGATGAGCGACGAGCGTTAACTGGCGATGAGCGAAATACGTCGGTTTCTATTTCTAAGATATCGTCTTCCTTCTGGGTGTAGTATATTGCAGGCTGTGAAAGGTCAATAACTTCGTCGATAGCTTCGTCAGCTATTTGCCAGAACGGCCCCATCAGAAAAATAGTCCAAAAATCTTATGAAGCAGATTTCCGTGAAATGAAAACGACAAGAGTTCATTCCGAGTTTCGTCAGGGGCGACAGCCGATGACTTTGAATTTGAATATTACGGTCGGTCATATTAAATTCATCGGATCGATCGACTAAACTTGCCCAATTACATCATTCTGTACTCAAGTTCCCGGATCGAGTGCAGATGTCATCAATCGAAATCGAGAACATGAATGCAGATTCAAGTTCTTTGTCGCTTTCGGCCCGTCCAATAAAATACTTCGATTCGCAATTCTCGGATTTTGATGACGAGAGCACGGAACTTATTGAAATTTCATAAACTCGACCAGTCTTCCTCACAATCAAAAACCTACTTTGCATAACACCGCTTACAGCTCATCGCCTTTTTTTTTTTTACTTTTGCGTGAATCAAAATAATGGCAACTGTGGACCAATTTCGCGCATTGTTGAGCTCAGAAAACGTAATACAGCTACCCGACAAGCAGTGGTCTGTTGAGCGCGTGCCTTCTTTACAGGGCCATTGGCTGTCTCTCTCAGTTTTTCTCGCAACTGCCGATGGCGGTACAGTTCAGAGAAACTTGCCTCTTTTGCCAGCAAACGCCGATGAGCACCTTCGTATCTCTTTCGCTGGCCCTGCGCCAGCCGGCGGCGGCAATACTCCGGTGTACGTGCTGACAATGGGCGAACGCGCGCATGAGTATATGGCTGTCCGTCTTGACGCTGAAAATATGCTGATTAGCAATATAGCGCCTTCTTACACAGCGCGCAAGAACAGGCTGGATGAGCTTGTTGAACGAGCAGCGAACAGAGTTCTTGCTGCTGCTTACAGTTCTTTTTTGAATGAAATGTGGCGAAATTCCGAGAACAATGAATTCTGGAAGTGTCCTGAGAAGTCTAAAGAACCGTACAGTCTCTTGGATGACTCAATCGATTCGGGGATGGGTGGCGCTGGAATACTTCCAATCGCGGTAAGTTCAAATATTTTTGAGAACCCTGTTAAAACTATATTAATAATTTTTAAATTTCTTTAATTATCATTGTGTCAACAAAAAGCCTCATTAGGTTAATGAGCAGTTTTGCAAACTTTCTGAACTTGCCGTGTTTTTTTCTCTTTATATTGTGTATGGTACCTACTGTCATAATATGACATGCCTGACTGTTTTCCCCGATAATTTCAATGAGTTACCGAAGCTTGAACAAAAAGCCTCATTAGGTTAATGAGCAGTTTTGCAAGTTTTCTGAATTTGCCGTGTTTTTTTTTCTTTATATTGTGTATGGTACCCACTGTCATAATATGACCTGCCTGGCTGTTTTACCCGATAATTTTGATGACTTACCAAAGCTTAAACAAAAAGCCTCATTAGGTTAATGAGCAGTTTTGCAAACTTTCTGAGCTTGCCGTGTTTTCTTTTTTCTTTATATTCTTGATGGTACCTACTGTCATAATATGACCTGCCTGACTGTTTTACCCGATAATTTCGATGACTTACCAAAGCTTGAACAAAAAGCCTCATTAGGTTAATGAGCAGTTTTGCAAACTTTCTGAACTTGCCGTGTTTTTTTTTCTTTATATTGTGTATGGTACCTACTGTCATAATATGACCTGCCTGACTGTTTTACCCGATAATTTCGATGACTTACCAAAGCTTGAACAAAAAGCCTCATTAGGTTAATGAGCAGTTTTGCAAACTTTCTGAACTTGCCGTGTTTTTTTTTCTTTATATTGTGTATGGTACCTACTGTCATAATATGACATGCCTGACTGTTTTACCCGATAATTTCGATGACTTACCAAAGCTTGAACAAAAAGCCTCATTAGGTTAATGAGCAGTTTTGCAAACTTTCTGAGCTTGCCGTGTTTTCTTTTTTCTTTATATTGTGGATGGTACCTACTGTCATAATATGACATGCCTGACTGTTTTACCCGATAATTTCGATGACTTACCAAAGCTTGAACAAAAAGCCTCATTAGGTTAATGAGCAGTTTTTCTTTTTTTCCCTATACTGCAGGATTCCGGCACAACCGACTTTAATTCACCAGTAAAGCTTCCACACGGCTGGACCGCATGCTTCACAGAATCTGCTGTTCGGGAGGCGAACAAAGATCGGTTCGGAAAGTCCTCGGTGTCAGCACACCAGTGTCTCTGTTTAAATTGTGGTAAACAAGGACAGAAGCGATGTGGTGGCTGTCGACAAGCAGTATATTGTTCACGTGATTGTGCGAAGCAGCACTGGAAGTTGAGCCATCGAGCGGAATGTAGTAGGCATAAACTAAAGAAGTAGGCATAAACTCACATTGACAACCGTACTTGATTAATAAATGAATAAAATATGTATCATTAGCTTGTAATGTAAAGTATGTCTCATTAGCTTAATGAGCAAAGTTTCTTACCTTTGTGTTTTCCCCTTAACAACTTTATAATGGACATGAGTATTGTTTTGAATCGCTCATTAACCTAATGAGTTGTTATCTGTTAGTAACTAACTTTGTACTTTTACACACAATATATGTTTATAGGTACCATTGACACCTGCAGCAGAAAGCGAGCTGGCTGCTAGTCGTGGTCCGAGCGGCTCATTGTTGGCTTACAAGCCTGGAGAGACAGCGAAGGCGGCCAAAGAACAGAATGCTGAGCAAGCAGCGCAGGACTGGAAGTCCTTACTCGCATTGCCGAAGCAGCGTCGTTCTGTATCTCATTCTAATACGATTCGGTACCAGATCGAGTATAACCACCGGTTCCCCAGAGTCGTTTCCGCGACAGACGTCAAGGGGTGTACGTTCAACATTCCTATTCAGTTTATTGTACAGGCTGAGGACTACGAGCGCATCAGGGATGAGGACCGTGCGCAAGTCATGAACTTGAAAGAGAGCATGGCTTGGAACCCACACGGTTTTCAGAACACCTCCCTAGTGTACATTGTATGGGCGCGCTCTGGGGAGCACCTCACAAGCGCGGAGGAGTTTGACCCCAGTAAGGTGTACGACGGCGTATATCGTTTCGTGTGCTTCGGGCACCAACATAGCCTCACCGCTCGGCGGGAGCTTCACCAAGAACAACCAGACAACGAAGCTTTTCAGCAGATCGAGTGCAAATTGTATTTTAATCTACAGTCTGACATGGTCCGATTTTTGGCTGACGAGCAGAACACCGTCGACCAGAACGTGAAGGGCAAGTCGCACCAGCAACTCATAAAATCCATGCGAGTTGGCATGCAGGTGATTTCTGAGAAAATAATGTAACTTATCCATCTTTGTCACTTAAAGCTCTTACTTACTTATATAAAGTAAAAGAATGTTCCTAACCGTAATTTCTCGGCAAACCATGCAGGCATCGAAGGGCCCTCTCCACAAACTCTATTGGCATTGTGGCATCACGGAATGGGACGTTCAGGCCCAAGACTGGACGGAGGACGGCCTGGTGAAGCAGTTGGAAAAGCACGATCCCAAGACTTTCAGGCTTCCAATGAATAGGAAGGAGGTCTACGAGAAGTTGTCGCAGGGGGACTGGGCCAATGTGAATGACTGGCAGCTTTTCGGGGGAGACGTTGCAACTGGCAAATGGTTCCCGGTCTGGTACTATTTGACATCGGCTCAGCAGTTACATATTAAGGCGGAGGTGTTGCAAATGAATCACATCTCCATCGCCAACGAGTACGCAACGAATTGGACGATGGCTACAGTGCGTCAGGACACTTGGGACCTCATTGTTAGAATCATGCATGCGCACGGCGCGGGTATTCTGAAGGGGCAGACTAAGACCCCCACCAAGGGGTCGAGTAAGAAACGCAAGAACTGGACTCCGGAGAGTGAGATCGTTGACATGACTACCGAGACGTCTGGGGCGGAGGAGGCGTTGAAGGATGTAGGTGCCGACCTCAAGAAGAAGAAGTCGGGTGGCAAGGCCAGGTCTAGGCGTGTTCCTCGAAGCGCCGGTAACACGTTGAGTGTCGGTCAGCCGGCACAGCCTTTGCAGCAGGCAATCGTGAAGGAGAGCGAGAAGAAGGAGTTGAACATGTCCTTTTTCCAGACGATGCTCGGGTTTCACTCGGACGTGGAGGTTGATTACTTGAACGGCGTTCTGAAGAAAATCCTGACCGCTGAGATCACCATCCAAGAGGCGATTGAAAACCTGAAGAGGTTCAAGGCCCAACGCAACGTTCAGGCCTGGATCGTGTCGCAATCTGGGGTGGAGAATTGGGATGCTTTTGAGAAGAAATACGGTGAGACTTGGGCTTGCCAGGAGGCCATCGAGCGATGCATCAAGGCGGTGAAACAAGGTAAAAGTGGGCGAGGGGGGAGTCAGCTCACGGTTCCCAAGGCCATCGTCCAATTCGTCGCAGACTGCAACACATGGCTTTCCCGGTGTCAGGCCGGAGAGGGAGACCTCGTCAAGTTGCCCGTCAACTACGTCTCCAATACAGTTAAGGTGTGCGTTCTTTCAACATAGATTCTTTGTTGTAATAGTCGTGCTCCTCATGTAGTTGCATGTTTTATTGCGCTAGCAATTTTGGGTCATTCAAATATTAACAAGCGGTTTGCGGTATAATAGGTGGCACTTCCCTCCCCCCTTGTGGAGGATGGTAAGGAGGCACAGGTTGAGAAAGAGTACGAGTGGAAGGAGGTTCAAACCGGCTACATGGTCTACAAAGACGAGTTGACGAAACTCGAGCTTGTCCCGAAGATGAATTACGTGGGGACGATACTGGACGTTATTTACGACTTCGATACGGAGGTGTCAGAGCACGCGTTATCCGAGCCCGACCTGATCAAGTTCATAGATGCCTTTGCGGCGCTCACCACCTCGCCGGACTGGACAATAATGATATTTTGTGGGTTTGCTCAGCAGACCGGGTTCCTGAAGATCCTGGAGAGCAAATGCAACGGTGGGGCCCAGCGCATATGGTGGCGCAAGGAGAACCAGGATGTAGGTGCCAACCAAAAAATCCGGTACAATGTCCTCGAAGCGGCTGTCATCGGGTTCCAAATGGCGGACCACGAGTCCGGGGAAAAATCCACTCGCAAACCATGGATGTGCGACTTCGACTTCTCGTCGAAGGATGCGGAGGCGGGCTCGAGGGCGAATGTGTTGGAGGGGTATTCTGTCGTCAAGCAACCCTATCGAGACGATGGGAAAGTGGTATGCGCTCACCAGAAGCCCCAGCACCTGCTAATAGAGCTCATCAACTGCCACATGATGGGACCCGCACCTTTCGCCCGGTTAAACAACGATTCGTCACCCAACTGGATCTTGGATGCGGGGTGTGGGGTCGCGACGGCCACAATGGCAGCTCTCCGGTGCGGCTTGAACGCTGTCGCGTTCGACTCCGACCAAGACATGGTGAATGCAGCCAGTCAGCGGCTTGGGAACATTGCCGACGAGCCTGACGGCGATACGGAATGCATGTCACTCGAGGAAACGGCGAAGCTCAAAGAGGATGCACGCATAGAGGAGGAAAACCTCAAAAAGAAGAAAGAAATCGCCGCGTGCACTAAGGACATGGGCGAGTTGTTTGATGACGACGGTGAAGAACCCGCTAAAGATCCACTTGCTGAAACCGGCACGGATTCTGGGCAACCCGGGGCAGGAGAAGGAGAGGCAGGAGAAGGCGACGAAGGAGAGGGAGAAGGAGAGGCAGGAGACGACGCACCAGGAGACAGCGATCCTTCCGCACCTGCCGAAGACGCACCAGCCGAGTAAATAGTGCACGCCGTGCCAAATGCCTGTCTTGAACCTGGAATGAACGCAGATACCGCGTAGATTGTGGTCGCAGTGCTAACAGCTAGTCCGGAACATTAATAAAACACATGTACAAAATGAAATTAGTCACCGCATCATATTTTGTATCGTGTTTACCACATTGAATGCTTGCATGTGCTTGTGAATTTATTATAAGCACGCAAACGTACGTGTCCGAGCAGATACCGCATAGATTGTGGTCGCAGTGCTAACGACTAGTCCTGAACATTAATAAAACACATGTACAAAATGAAATTAGTCACCGCATCATATTTTGTATCGTGTTTACCACATTGAATGCTTGCATGTGCTTGTGAATTTATTATAAGCACTCATACGTACGTATCCGAGCAGATACCGCGTAGATTGTGGTCGCAGTGCTAACGACTAGTCCTGAACATTAATAAAACACATGTACAAAATGAAATTAGTCACCGCATCATATTTTGTATCGTGTTTACCACATTGAATGCTTGCATGTGCTTGTGAATTTATTATAAGCACTCATACGTACGTATCTATTAGCCTCACCGGCACCCGCGTTTATACGTGCGTCTCACGTCTCGTCGGAAAATACGTTATTTTCGTACGCCTTGGAATTATTTAGCTATCTATAATTAAATTGAAAAATGACATTCCATATTGTCGTTTTCATCGAATAGCGTGTTTCCGGGTGCTGCTTCCGACGCCGGATTAATGATGACGCCGCAGCAGCAGAATTTTCAACAGCAGCAATTTGTGAGCCAGCCGCAATTGTACCCGCAGACGCCGCAACAACAAAATTTTCCACAACAGCAACTTGTGAATCAGTCGCAATTGCAACCGCAAACGTCGCTGCAACTGGAGTTTCAGCAATTCGTGCACCAGCGGCAACTGGAACGGCAACGGCAACTCCTTTGGCAGCAACAACAACCGCACCAACATCAATTACAGCCGAGATCGTTATGGCAAACGCAGGTTCCGGTTGCTTCAGTTGCTGTGAGGCCCATATCACCGGTCCCCTTCGGTGCCTTTACACCGGAATCAGTGCCGCCTCCCTCTGTACCTGCCTTCCTTGCTGCTTCTGGTCACTCTGCAGGATCCAGCCCTGAGGAGGGGGGAGGAGAGCCAACGCCAGTGGAACCCTTGCCGCAGGCTTCGCAGCTTAGTGCTGGTTCCTGCACAGTGTCTCCTGCGGTTTTCTTTGCTGACATTACGCAGGGCGACCCAGCGATTCTGGCTGCGTCATCGACTTCAGGACCTGCGTCTGCCGTTTCTTGCCCAGAAATGGGGGATTGGGTCCCCATGGCAACCAGGGCCGCCGGAGGCCCTGGCCAAAATTTCGCGACGTCAGAGGCCAGCGATGCAGTGTCTTGCCCAGAAATGGGGGATTGGGTCCCCATGGCAACCAGGGCCGCCGGAGGCCCTGGCCAAAATTTCGCGACGTCAGAGGCCAGCGATGCAGTGTCTTGCCCGACGATGGGGGATCGGGTCCCCATGGCAACAGGGGCCGCCGGAGGCCCTGGCCAAAATTCTGCGACACCAGCAACAGGGGCCAGCGTAGCGGTAGCAACGCCAGGGGGGTCGACGACTGAAGAACGGGCGGCAAGCGTCGGGATGTTGCGGCGACTAGCACAAGCAACGACTGAGCGAGCGTCACG
>LGRX02030992.1:0-24536 GCA_001247695.2 Cymbomonas tetramitiformis | reverse complement strand
ACCCAAAGCATCTGCCTTAGAAATAGATTGCGCGTTTCGCACACAAGTAACTTGAAGCCTTGAGCTTCTGGTAACTTAAATATATGTATCTTGGCAGTATTCGTGCCAAGTTTCGTGCTCTAGGACGCACGGGAAGCCCTCGGTTGTTTGGCATCTTTGGGTTTGGGTGTCACGTTCGAACCCAAACCCAAAACATCTGCCTTAGAAATAGATTGCGCGTTTCGCGCACAAGTAACTTGAAGCCTTGAGCTTCAAGTAACTTAAATATATGTATCTTGGCAGTATTCGTGCCAAGTTTCGTGCGTTAGGACGCACGGGAAGCCCTCGGCTGTTTGGCATCTTTGGGTTTGGGTGTCACGTTCGAACCCAGACCCAAAACATCTGCCTTAGAAATAGATTGCGCGTTTCGCGCACAAGTAACTTGAAGCCTTGAGCTTCTGGTAACTTAAATATATGTACCATGGTAGTATTCGTGCCAAGTTTCGTGCGTTAGGACGCACGGGAAGCCCTCGGCTGTTTGGCATCTTTGGGTTTGGGTGTCACCTTCGAACCCCAACCCAAAGGCAAAGGCATAGGACAGTTTCGTAGATTCTGTCCCGATGCCTTTGCAACCTCGCTTGCTAACTCATATTACAATGAATATTCAACATTCAAGCGTTAGATACCCCACGCCAACGGGAAGCGCTCGGCTGATTTGTTATTTGGGTATGCGCACCCAAATGACAAAAAACGCATCTTTGAAACTCGTTAGTTTCAAAGATGCGTGGCCGATGCCTTCGTGCTTATGTGTGTTAATCCATATGAAATATTCCATGGAATAAATGTGAATATCCCGTACAAACGGGAAGCGCTCGGCCGTTTTGTAAAATTAGGGTGCACCCAAAATACAAAACGCATCTTTGAAACTCGGAAGTTTCAAAGATGCTTGCCGGTCGCGTGCAGCGGTAAAAGGCAAGTCAAAGGGTTTAGAATCTAGAAGAAGTACAGGGGCCTTTTTTTCAAGCAGGACACGCCGTGATTACAACGGCGCCCACCATTATCACAAGCGAGACAAACCTTCTTAAAGCTTTTTGGAGGCTTCCTCATGATGGCACCAGCGGGAACGAGAGCGTTTGTCCTGTGTGCACATTATTTGAACACGAGTCGTGAAAAGGACCACCGGTCATAGCCGGATGACATCAAGAAAACTTATTCTAAATTAACGATGAAACGGGTTATTCTAAGATTAAGAAAACTTATTCTATATTAATTATTTTTCCTCGCCAAACGCCTCGAGCGACGACCGCACCCCCTCCGGCACGACCTGCGGGGGAAATGGACCCTCGAGGTGTGTATTCGGCGCCCCCTCCTGACCCAGGATCCATCCGAGCCGCCGAGATGAGAGCGGAGGAGAGCAAGCTCAGCAACCTCTCTTCACACATCCACAACACGTACGGTGGCGGCCCGACTATGGACCGCCCCTCTCTGAGCTCAGGCGTCAGCATGGCCTCCGCGACCAGCGACGCCCTCACGCAGGAGTGGAACGACGTTCTGTACCTGCGGCAGCGTCAGAGTGAGGGTACCTTCTACCTCGGGGGACAGGTCTACTACGACCTGGCGGGACAACAAGCCCAGCTCAGACATGCCATGGTGAGGGAGGCCGAGGTCAACGGCGGCGACGTGCGGCATCAGCAAGAACGTGCTGCATGGATGGAGGCCCTCGAGGACAAGGGTGTCTACCAGCTGCGCAACGTCACATACAACCTGGGCGATGTCGTCAGAAGGCAAGAAGATTTCCTGACGGACATCAGTCAGCATCTGCACGCCGCCGACGCCGACAGAAGCCGAGCACTAGTTGGGCAACATCACGCCGCAGGCGACGAACGCGGTCGACGCCCCGAACGTAGACTCTCCCAAGACGTGGCCCCTCGAGCCCACGGAGACCCTTACGATCAGTCGGAGTTTCCTGCTCTCCCTAACCATCCCCGGGCGCAGCAGCGGGCCGAGAACACCCTCGAGCAGCAGAGGAAACACTGGAGAGCCAGCAGCTCCATCAAGGTGGAGCACGCCTCGCAGCAGGTCAAGGGCCTACGGAAGAAACATTCTCTTCGAGATGAGGACCTCCCTAGCCACGGAGCACCAGCTGCACCATCGGCGACACGCAGGTCTTCTGTCCCAATTCTCCGTGAGCGCCGGGACCCGCCAGGGACCCGCCAGCAAGGGGCGCTACACCTCCAGAGGACTTGCAGGCTGTGGCCCGCGCCCAAAGCAGCACCGAGCTCCTCATCAAGCACCCCATGGACCGTCTCCACGGCAGCCTTCGCCGACAGCATGGCGGCGATCGCAGCGTGGCCATCCGTTTCCTGCTGTGGACGGAGGGCGACGATGGGTGGAGTGACGGCAGCGGGAGTGGCATGTCGCAGTACTCATACCCCATCCGGCTGCAAGTGGCGGCGATGGCGAACAAGGAGCGCAAGGACGTCTTCAGATGGTTCCAGACCGAGCAGCGCACGCGCTCTGGCAGGCTCGCCTGGCGACGAGCCACGGAATCAATCGCCCACGAGGTGTACAACATCGTCAGCGCGCTCGAGTTCAAGCGAGCAATGAAGGCGGGTTTCCTCCGCCTGGCAGAAGGAGTGCCGGAGCGCCACTTCGCGGGAATCAGTTTCCGCACCGCACGGCAAGCCATCCCACCGAGCGCGCAGGTGAACAAGATCAAGAACCGGTTCACCCCGCTCGAGTGCATGACCTACGAAGACGGCGAACCCTACCTCACGCCCAGCTCGCCGTCAACTACCTCGAGCTGCTTCTCTAAGTCCGACAACTTGTCGGACTGCTCCCTCCTCAACAGCGACAGCTCCCCGCCGCCCCGGAAGAGCAGGTTGCACTCCAGCTCCGACTCCGACAGCAGCGGCCGCAGCAGTTCTAAACGACGCGGCAAACGACTTCGTCGCAGCAAGAGCCGCAAGGCGCGCAACCAGCAACGACGACGAGAGGAGAGAGCACAAAAACAGCGAGATCGACAATGGGCGAAAGCCGCGCTGCGACAGGAGGAAGCTTCAGCAGCTGCAGTGACGACTGCGGAGCTGCGGAAAGCGGAAGCCGGGTTGGTTGCGGCGACCACGGCCCAGCTGCAGCAGCAGCTCGCGTCCGACGCAGCAGCAGCTCATTCCCCCTCCGTGGCCGTTTCGTCGTCCATCTTCCCGGACGTGGCGGTAAGGGCACAAGCTTTCATGGCCCTGCCGCGGGAGCGACGTGATGAGATCAGCCGGCAGCAGGCGCGGGGGGCGCGATGGTGGAATGGGAGGAGGAAGCCCAAGCAGCCCTGCTGGCAGAGCAAATGGAGGTCATCGAGCAAACCTCGCCAAGCACGCACCTGAGTCCTGGGGACCCCCTGTCGATGTGGTACGACCAGGTGCGACTGGAGCATAGCAACCTCTCCTCGGACGACGGATGGGCGGTGGCGGACAGCAGAAAGGCAGCGGCCCAACTCGACCCTACATGGAAGGGGCCTGCGAGCCCGCCTTCGAGCTCGCACGCCAAGGACACGACGAAGCCGCAACCAGCTCTGCCTGAGCCACGACCGACCCCAGCGGAGCCTTTACTATTCACTAATTGTCATCAAATCTCTAATGCATATGAACATGGTACCATGGCAGTCATCCTACACCACCCATGCTGAGTACTTGGTATTATTTCCGAACCGTCGCACTATTTCCGAACCGTCGCACTTTAGTGTCAGTATCTAAACTGGTTATGACTTCTCATACAACATGGTCATATCACTTGTGTCATCATGCCATGTTGTCATCAGTCATCATGACATGTTATCATGAGTCATCATGTCATACTGTCCCCAGCTCATACTGCCAATCGCCGTACTACTTGTCCCCTAGTACAAGAATCGTGCGCTCGACTGGCGTCCGACAGAGGCGACGAGGAAGCAGCAGCTATTTGACCGTCTCGATCCAGAGTTTTACTGCCGGCGCGGTGTTAGACCGATACCCCATGCCGTCTGATCTCGCTGCGGTCGACTTCAAACTGCTTGCGAGCCTTGTGACGCGGGTATATGTTAATTGGCAGCAGCAGCAGGCGGACCTGGGTGGCGAGACAGGGACCGCCGGCGGCTCTGCGGCTGCTCTCGCCACCGGCGACGACATCAAGCACGACCCCGCTCTCAAGGCCGTCCTCGACAAGATTACGGTGCTGGAGCACTTTATTCGGGGCGGCTGTAACGGGCCGCTGACGCCGGCCATCATGAAGAATGCCGCCATAGGGCCTCGTGGTGGGCTTAACGGCTACCGCGCGGGGGGCCTGAAGGAGGGTCGCCCACCGGTCGGCTTCGACAAGGCCGAGATGCGCGCCGTCCCACACTGCAAGCGGTGCGCGTAAAACGGTGACGGCGAGAAATTTCACCCCTGGCGTGACTGCCCGCACGGTGGTGCACAGGCAGAGCACACCGGCACGGCGACTGCATTTTGCTGTCCGCTCGACGAGGAGAACATGCAGGCCATGCATGGCGTTGGCGCAGGTGTTCCAGGATGCGGCAGACTGCGGGCCGGCGGTATTCGCTGCCGCGATCGAGGTTCATCGCGCGCCGACAGTGCTTTCAGCAGGTGGTGCCGCGGCGGAGCTGGACATGTCGGCTTACGGGTTCTCTGTGCCTGGGACAGACCAGACAGGCATGCGGAATCTCTCCGCACGACTTGACGACCTCGTGTCGGCGACGAGTGTCTCCTTCGGCGGTGCGTCGTTTCAGCGCGATGGCGGGGCTGAGCATGCTCCCACTGCCGCAGCCGCGGTTGCTGTGGGAGTGCAGTGCGTAAACCGGAGGGTAGCCATTCGCGATACCAATAGGGCACCTTAAGAAATTATTGAAAAAGAGGTCCTTGTGGTAGGAACCGAACAGCGTTCTTGGTCCTACCATAAGGACTGCCGGATAGTAGCCACACGGCGGGAGACGGGCACCGCTACCACGCATGGGCGGACTGCCCGCTCGGCGGGAAGCGGCATCCGGCAGGCTCCACAGCTGCTTACAGCCAGCCAGTGGAAGACTGCACGACAGAAGTGCTGCACACGCTTGCCTTGTGCCAGGTGTACGGTAGGCTATTTAATTTAGAATATTTTTTCATAAGTTTAGAATACCCCATTTTATCGTTAATTTAGAATAAGTTTTCTTTATGTCATCCGGCTATGACCGGTGCATGCATCCATGACGTTGTACCTGTACCTGTTGAGCTATCCCCATGCCATGAGAAATATTACACTGAAGAGTTGTCTTGCCGTGATGTCCATATGTCCGAATGGAACCAAAAACCGTTCGATTAAAATCGAACGGTTTTTGGTTCCATTCGGAAAGATTCACGGCCGTGAATCTAAAAGTCACGGCCGTGATTAACGACTCTTTACGCATAATGACTTTTATTATTTGCCATCTTTGCCACAATAGACACTCACGGCGTGTTCTGCTTGACAAAAAGTAAGTAACTTGAAGCCTTGAGCTTCAACTTACTGAAAGATATGTATCTTGGCAGTATGTGTGCCAAGTTTCGTGCTCTAGGACGCACGGGATGCCCTCGGCTGTTTGGCATCTTTGGGTTTGGGTGTCACGTTCGAACCCAAACCCAAAACATCTGCCTTAGAAATAAATTGCGCGTTTCGCGCACAAGTAACTTGAAGCCTTGAGCTTCCGGTAACTTAAATATATGTATCTTGGCAGTATTCGTGCCAAGTTTCGTGCGTTAGGACGCACGGGAAGCCCTCGGCTGTTTGGCATCTTTGGGTTTGGGTGTCACGTTCGATCCCAAACCCAAAGCATCTGCCTTAGAAATAGATTGCGCGTTTCGCGCACAAGTAACTTGAAGCCTTGAGCTTCTGGTAACTTAAATATATGTATCTTGGCAGTATTCGCGCCAAGTTTCGTGCTCTAGGACGCACGGGAAGCCCTCGGCTGTTTGGCATCTTTGGGTTTGGGTGTCACGCTCGAACCCAAACCCAAAACATCTGCCTTAGAAATAGATTGCGCGTTTCGCGCAAAAGTAACTTGAAGCCTTGAGCTTCAAGTAACTCAAATATACGTATCTTGGCAGTATTCGTGCCAAGTTTCGTGCTCTAGGACGCACGGGAAGCCCTCGGCTGTTTGGCATCTTTGGGTTTGGGTGTCACGTTCGAACCCAAACCCAAAACATCTGCCTTAGAAATAAAGTGCGCGTTTCGCGCACAAGTAACTTGAAGCCTTGAGCTTCTGGTAACTTAAATATATGTACCATGGTAGTATTCGTGCCAAGTTTATTTCGTGCGTTAGGACGCACGGGAAGCCCTCGGCTGTTTACCATCTTTGGGTTTGGGTGTCACGCTCGAACCCAAACCCAAAGGCAAAGGCATAGGACAGTTTCGTAGATTCTGTCCCGATGCCTTTGCAACCTCGCTTGCTAACTCATATTACAATGAATATTCAACATTCAAGCGTTGGATACCCCACGCCAACGGGAGGTGCTCGGCTGATTTGTTATTTGGGTATGCGCACCCAAATGACAAAAAACGCATCTTTGAAACTCGTTAGTTTCAAAGATGCGGCCGATGCCTTCGTGCTTATGTGTGTTAATCCATATGAAATATTCCATGGAATAAATGTGAATATCCCGCACAAACGGGAAGCGCTCGGCCGTTTTGTAAAATTAGGGTGCACCCAAAATACAAAACGCATCTTTGAAACTCGGAAGTTTCAAAGATGCTTGCCGGTCGCGTGCAGCGGTTAAAGGCAAGTCAAAGGGTTTAGAATCTAGAAGAAGTACAGGGGCCTTTTTTTCAAGCAGGACACGCCGTGAGTGTCTATTACAACGGCGCCCACCATTATCACAAGCGAGACAAACCTTCTTAAAGCTTTTTGGAGGCTTCCTCATGATGGCACCAGTGTGCTCATTATTTGAACACGAGTCGTGAAAAGGACCACCGGTCATAGCCGGATGACATCAAGAAAACTTATTCTAAATTAACGATGAAAACGGGTTATTCTAAGATTAAGAAAACTTATTCTATATTAATTATTTTTCCCCCGAGGCGTATGCTCCATGGGTATGCCCCGAGGCGTATGCCCCATGGGTATGCCCCGAGCGTGCATGCCCCACTCGCGAATAATGGGGAATTATCGGATATTCACATAAGTGAGCGAGTGGGGAAAATAATCGATGACAAAGCAGATTTCAGGAGAAGATCTGTAATGAAATGATTCATGGTAGATTCCAGGAGAAGATCTGCAATGGCAATACAAGTATCATGATCTGCCTGATGATTGGTGGAGGAGTAACAGAATCAGGCATGGTCTGCTGGTAATTGGCCGATGACAGATGTCAATCTAGGAATCCTGCTAGTGAGTTAAAGAGCAATATGATGAAAGGGGAAGCTTGGGAAAAGTGAACCTCGGTGAGTGTTGACCAAGTGAAAGAATTGTACAAGTTTTACGTGTTAGGATTGGGCATGATGCCAAGACTGAACATAAGGATATAGATGTTATAGGTCTGCGACCATACATTATATCGAAAAGTGATAGTATTGCTAGGCTGTGTAGCCAGTATATGTCATGCAATTAAACAGTGGAATATAAGGCTAGAAGCCTATGTGATACACCAAAAACAATAGAAAACATAAAAAGAAAAGAAAGAAGATAAAAGAAAAGAAAGGAAAAATAAAGAGAAAAATATGTATAAGTTATCAGGAGTGTGCCTGGTACAAATTGGTTCTCAGATGATGAAAACGTTCTATGGACCTGTGGGATCTGCGAGTTACATGATGTTGGGGATGGCGACTTTTGCGTTTGCGTTTTGAGCGGCTTCAGCTTGCGTTTTACGGCTCAAAATACGCGCGGTACGTGCGTTATAAACACGGAAGAGTTTTGCTATGGGACCTTCTTTGTGAGGGATTTGGTTGGAAATCTTCTGTGGGGACTTAAGATGAAACTACAAGATGCCTTGGGCGACTTTTCGTTTTTGGGTTTTGAGCTGTCTCTGCTTGCGTTCGACGGCTCAAATTGCGCGCGTTACGTGCACTAAAAACACGGAAAAGTTTCGCTGCGGGATCTTCTTTGTGGAGGATTTAGTTGAGATCTGCGTTATCTTGCTTTTTCTTAAGGCTCTGGGCGAGATTTGACACTTGATCTTAAGAATGTTCGGTTCTGGTCCACTCCGACGGCTATAGAGCTGGCATATTATGCGCGTGGACGTCTTTGGTGGACCCGTATGGCCGCTTTTCGCTGGGTGTTTGCCAGATGTCGCGGATGCTAAGATTTGTTGCTGATTCCTTAAGTGTGAGCTTAAGTATGGGGGGGGAAAGTACAAGCTTCCTTCTGAGACATAAATAAGCAAGACCGCTGGGGACTATGATAAAACTTTGCGGAATAGCACAAATAGCAAAAAACTTTCAGTTTTTAAGCATCCTAGAAGAGATTAGAGTCAGATGAGCCAGATCTTGTATCCTCACCATACTTAAGGCTATTTTTGGCAGCTGGTACCTTCTACCTTCTGGAGGAAGTTATTCATACCTTCTGGCGAAGTTCTTAACAGCTTTTGGCAGTATTTTGGCTCTACTGGACTGGTATTTCTGGAATTAATTTCTGGAAGCGCCATACGACCATATTTGACACTGTCATAGTTGTCATATCGTCATAACTGTCATACAGTTGACTTTTGATGCTTTCGCCCCCTTCCACCACCGCTATGGATCCTTCCGCCACCACCCTTCCTTTGACCCCTTCAGACCTTACACCAACCGCTTCCACCGCGCCTTCGGGCCCTTCCACCACCACAGTGGGGCATACAGTGGGGTATGCCCCGGGGCATGCGGGGCATGCGGGGCAGCCCAGCATGCTCCAGAGCCAGTCCTTGCCCGCCCTTTCCCCAACCCTTCCCTTCGTGTTTCAACAACAAGAGAGTGGTTGGGGCAGCGTGCAACCGTATGCAGCATGGCAGGCTGAGCTTGCAGCGGGGCATACGGGGCATACGGGGCATACGGGGCATACGGGGTATGTGGGGCATGCGGGGCATGCGACGCGCCAGCCCCCGCACGCGACGAGCATGCAACCGCAACTTCAATCTGCCCCGGGCTTTCCCTATGCCACCAGTATGCCGCCACAACCCTTTGGCATGCCACACCATTATGCCACAGGCTCGCCACTACCCCATGCCCCAGGCGTGTTGACACACGCCCCGTACACTCCCGCGCCGATGTCGACCACCTACGGGGATCCATGGACACTACCCGTTTACTTTCCACCGCCTCCACCTCCAGTATATGGAGCTGACCCTGCGTCGGAGGCACGCGCGAGGGAATGGTGGGCAGCGCGAGAGCGCATGGCGGCTGCAGAGCGGGCGGTGGCGACAGACATGAGAGTGGTCCCCCAACGACTGTATCCGACACCGTTGATGGAACCGATTCCTCACACCGATATTTCTCCTGACGAGGGTGTGATAACCCATCAGCCGCATCATCGTCGCCGTGCTTCGGGGCCAGATACTCTTGGGAGAACCTTGCCAATACGCACGGAGCCCCAAGACGTGGTGACCGAGGACCTCTCCCAAGCTCACGCGTCTCAACCTGGGAGCACGACATCCGGTTCTGGCTATGAGTCTGCAGCGGGCACTCAGCATAGCCGCAAGCGACGAGAGCGGCGTCTCAAGTTGGAGAGGCATCGGAGGAAGGAGTTGACGGACCAGGAAATGTTGCAGAGGGTAGTCCGCGCCGAGACCGCTCGGTTCCTCGCAGAGACCGAGGCGGGGAGCTTACGCGACCAAATGGCTCAGCTAGAGGCTGCCGCAACGGAGGGCGCGGTGGCTGAGGAACGGCGTCTAGCGAGAAGACGTCGAGCAAGCTTGGACACCCCTGTGGTGTACGGGTCTGGTGAAGGCCAGCCACAACATGCAGCGGGAGCGGCTGAGTATGCACCCGGCTCAGTCGGGCATGCCCCGGGGCATACGGGGCATACGGGGCATACGGGGCATGCGGGGCATGCAGCACAGCCAGCTGAGCATGTACCTGGCTCAGTGGGGCATGCAGCGGGGCATGCCCCGGGGCATGCGGGGCATGCGGGGCATGCAACACAACCGGCTGAGCATGTACCCGGCTCAGTGGGGCATGCAGCAGGGTATGCCCCGGGGCATGCGGGGCATGCGGGGCATGCGGGGCATGCAACACGCCAGCCCCAACATGCAACCAGTGGGTTCCGGCAGCTTGCAACCAGCGTTTCCCAGCATGCAACCAGCGGAGGCCAGCTTACCTTGGGCTGGAATGGTGGGAAGCCGCTTGCCGCCGATGAAGAATCGAAAAGCCGGAGTAGCGACTATAAGGACACGGAGGACGACCCTGGAGATGACCCTGGTGACGACCCTGATGGTGACCCGGCTGGGGGGGCGGGGCCGTCGACGTCAACTACACGGTTGTTAGTGGTCACTCCCCAAGGGGATTCCTTGTGGGTGCCCCCGGGTGAATTGGCCACTACAGCGACGTTACCCGAGGTCACCTTCTCGCACTATGGTCTGTCGGCAGCCCTGAAGATCTGTGACAATCTTGGGCTGAGTCCCGCTCGATACATTCTGAGCGGGGCCGGTAGTACCTCTTTCCCCGAGATACGTCCGCTGCACACCACCGAGACCTCCACCTACGCTCTCTTAGTGGACCGCTTGGTGGCAGAGGAGTCTATTCGAGGCACGAGGCGTTCCAGAATTCCGTCTCAATGGTACCAATGCCCGAGACGACCGGTGGTGGACGCCTTCACAGAGTCGGAGGCGGAAACCTACGAGCTGGACGGGCTACAAGCCTGGGTGGAGGTCTGTGCCGCTCCGTGGTACTTGGCAGCATCGTTTGGGCCATCTTCTGAGACGCCCCAACCCCCTCTACAGCCTGCCCCTTCCACATTCCCGGCTCCTTCCCACCGACTTTCTGCCGACGCCGCGACCTTCTCACCGACGGCGTCACAGCATGCGGCAGCAACGGGACCACCTGCCGGGGTGGCACGAGCTCCGGAGGACCCCATGGCGATGTACACCCCCGACGACCGCTCCTACCAGACCGCGATCAAGAACGAGAGCTCGCTCTTGAAGGACATCCGCAAGCTGGTGGACGACCTCCCGGAGTTTCCGGGCGATCACTTCACGAAGGGCCGGGCCATGGATGACCTTGAGGAATTCTCTGTGGCGGTGAATGCACTTCTGGAGCACATGACGGTGATTGCGGCGCTCACTACTCCCAGCTTTCGGCGTGAGGCGCAAGGACACAATCAGCTCAGCATCTCCACCATGCTGTGGATGATCAAGACCTCCAAGTTGGCCAAGGCCCAGAAGTTGTACGTCGAGGAGATGGCGCCAGGAGGCAGCGAAGGAGAGGCGTGGAAGGCGAGGTACGCAGCGGTGCCGCGGTTCATGGGCGATCTTGCCTTGTCAGTGGACATCACCACGGACGCCCTGAAACGGCTGAAGTCGGAGCTACTCTCAACAAGACAGCGATCAGAGGAGAAGACCGGTGCTTTCTACACCCGCATCACCACCCGAACCGCGACTGTCAACTTCGTGGCGGACGTAGTGCGGGGTTGCGGTAAGGTTACCAAACTGGAACTTCTCGAGCTCTTTTGGGGTGGACTACGACACAGCGTTCAAGTGGGTTCCAAGTTGGCGGATCTTGGGCTAGACACCAGTCACCCGGAGCAGTGGGAAGAGGAACAACGTCGACTTGGACGGCCCGACACCTCCGCCATCTTGAAGGTTCGTTCCGTGGCCACGGAAATTGAGACGGCTAAGGTGATGGAGGACGCGGTTCTCCACGACACCATCGCCCGCAAGGTGGCGTTGGAGATGGGACACCGACAACGGCAAGCTCCACCACGTAGCGCCCCGGCTAGTCGGCCTAGGTGGCCTCCGAGGAGGCCTGCGTTGGCGGCCCTCACGTGGGAGCCGGGGACTGCTGGGAATGACTCGGTAACAGCGGCTCCTGTGGATGTAAGCACAGCGGCGACCCAAGGATCCCGACCGGCACCTGCGGTGAGGGAACGGCCCTGTTTTGCATGTGGCAGTCTCGAGCACTTGGTGGCCAATTGCACGGACGAGAAGAAGCTGGCCATCTGGAAGGCCACCGCCCCGGCGCGGTTGGCGCGAAGGCCAGGGCAAGTGGCGGCTTGCGTAGAAGTCATTGAGGAGAGAGTCGAGGAGGATTCCCTCAATCCAGAAGAGCTGGAAACGATGGAGGAGATCCTCGCTCTGGCGGATGCTGATGTGGACCTCTATGGGGATCTGTGTGCCATGTGTGACATCACGAACACCGAGGATCCAGCTTTTCGGAGTGGGGAGCCGACAGGGGCTCCCGGGCAAGAGGAGTAAATCTCCATCGACCCCGTGGACAGAGGCAGCCCTATACCAATGTGGCAGCCCGTCCTTCAAGGCCCTCGCGGACGTCACGTGACGAGGCCACCGCCTGTACCCCGACAAAGCCCGTCTCACTGCGAGTGCAGCGTGCCCCAGTGAGCACAGAGGCTTCATCAGATTCACCCCATGGTGTGGCCGCACGGCCCCCCTTCACCGTCAGCCCGAGGCCCCGTTCATCACGGATTGCCTTCAGTGGCCGAGAGCGCGCACGGCGCGCTACCATTTTGAGCAGACGGCCCCTCTCAGTGGAGAATTCCCCCCCTGCTCGGGGATCATTGACTTCACCGATAGCCCCACCGACGGCACATTCTTGTTGGGAGACTTACTGTGCCGAACACGGTGTCCCGATTGACCGCGGTAATGTTGATGGACCTCCCCCACGCATCCGAGCTCATCACGCGGCACCAGCAGTTCAGCCCAGCGACTACAAGGATCTGCATCTGGCTGCACCGGGGACCTCCGAGGTGTACCAGAGTTCCTTGGCGGACCAGTGTAGGCGGTTGACATCGTGGAGCTGGAGAAGTCCGGCTGGGGCTACCTCTGAAAGTGTTCTAATACGACAACTACGCATGACCGTCAAGAAGAAGTCCCCGGCAGAGGCACACAAGATGGCTGAGCGCAGTCGCCGCCATGCTACACGACGTCCCGCGACTACTCCTTTCAGCCGTCGCCAACGGAAGTACGAGTTGGACGAGCTTATACTCGCCCGCTTGCGTGGTCGCATGGGCGGCACATTGGGCTTGGCCTGGGCAGAGTTGAGCCCACACGAGCAACGTCGGGCTGTGGAGCAAGAATACGGGCCGAAGGCGAATGTACCGCAAGAAGGCCGACCTTGGGAGACGATTGGCCTCCGTCGCCTTCGACGGCGTCAAGCATCTGCGGCGATATCAATACAGCAAGCCTATCGCTTGTGGCGACGTCGGCGGGCACAACGAGCGCAGGACACTCCCCTTTGACTCTCATGCGCTCAAGACGGCCTCAGCGTGGACCACGGCAGCCCAGCGGGTCAAGCAGTACGGCAAGGCGGTCGTGCAGGCTGTGTTCGGACGCGTCCGACGGGCACACCCACCTCCCAATCCTGCCCCCCTCAAACCAGACGAGACGGTTCTCGCTACAACTCTGGGATCGAGCCCCTCGGATCTAACCTACAGCACCGATGAGTCCGAGATGGAGATCCATTGCAGCCAGTACAGGTTGCAGCAGCACCGTGAGCTGTCCTCGGAGGAGAATACGCCTACCCGCCGTTCGAAGCCTTCGAGGAGTGGGAGGAAGCGCACGACGTTGGACCAACGGGTGAAAGCCTGGAGGAAGGAGGAAGCTGCACGTCTTGCTGCTTGGGAGGCCCTGAGCGTGACCCGACAACCGGTGGGCGAATCCGAACACCTCGAGGAGGAGCTGAGTATGACCCAGCAGCTGGCGGGCGGATCGGGCAGCATACCGCCAGCGTGCAACCAACATGTTGTATCCTGCTCCAGACTGCCCGAGGAGGAGCTGAACATGACCCAGCAGCTGGCGGGCGAACCTAACAGCCCGTGCCGGCATGCATCCAGTCCGGCCGAGCATGCAACCAGCCCGGCTAAGCACGCAGCGGAACATGCAGCGGGGCATGCGCCAGGGCACGCGGGGCACGCGGGGCATGCAACATGCCCGCCTGAGCATGCGACCAGCTCGGTGGGGCATGCAGTGGGGCATGCCCCGGGGCATGCGGGGCATGCGGGGCATGCGGGGCATGCGGGGCATGCGGGGCATGCAACACGGCCGACTGAGCATGCAACCAGCTCAGTGGGGCATGCAGTGAGGCATGCCCCGGGGCATGCGGGGCATGCGGGGCATACGGGGCATGCGGGGCATACGGGGCATGCGACATGCCAGCCTGTGCATGCGACCAGCTCAGTGGGGCATGCAGCGGGGCATGCAGCGGGGCATGCGGGGCATGCGGGGCAAGCAACGCGGCCAGCTGAGCATGCAACCTGTATCGCTGAGCAGGTGACGCACCTGGTCCAGCGCGCAACGCGCCCGGACCGGCATGCATCCAATGGGTCCCAGCCGCTGGAAAGCGGGTCAGACAGCGACTCCACGCATGTCAGCGCTACCGACAGTGGCATTACCCACGTCGGCGCCACCGACGTTGGCGCCACCGACAGCGACACGACCCACGTCAGTGCCACCGACAGCGACACCACTCACGTCAGCGACACCAACAGTGACACTACCCACGTCAGCCCCACTGATAGTGATACCACTCACGTCAGTGCCTCGACCAACGCCACCATGAACGTCAGTGCTACTGAACACGGCAGTGGCGAAGAGTACGAGTGCAACGCCTTGGTGGACGAGACTGCAGCCGCCTTGAGTTCACACCCAATCGAAGATGCTCTTAAATGTAAGCGTGGTCAACTGGATGGGGGGGTGCGCTGGAAGGCGAACTCTCGAGCAGGGACACTCTTGGCACACACACTGTCAGCGGTACGAGACGAGGAAGGACCCTTACTCCTGGTGTTCTATGCCTACCTTCGTGGACATCGAGTGAAGGTGTTGGTGGACTCAGGCGCCTCAGACAACTTCATCTCGGCGGAATGTGCCCGTACTTGCGACTTGACAGTGCGCTCGGGGACACCAATGAAGGTCACGCTGGCAGATGGGTCTGTAAAGACCGCTGGAGAGGTGGCGTACACCAAGTTCACCGCACACGCGGCGTCGGGAGTAAACTACCGCGAGAAGCGGATGGCTCTACGGGTCTTGCCGTTAGGAATCCAAGTAGACGTGGTGTTGGGGGGTAAGTGGCTACGCAGTCTCTCCCCAATCACGTTGGATTATGCCGGTCACGGTTCCGTCTCCTTCAACACGCGAGCAAATGGTGGAGGACAACAACGGGTGACGCTCGTGGGTTGTAGTCCGGGGATGGGTCAGGGCAAGGCCCAGGGCGCAGGGCTGATCGATGAGGTGTTCTTGACGGCAACGCAACTGAAGCAGCACCTCATCCACGCGGAAACCAGGCGCCTGGCCGGGGATGAAGAATCGCAACCTCAGTGGCTCATGATGGCGGCGCGCGGGGACGACCATGAGGCAGGAGCCTTCGCAGCTACCGCTGCTGAAGTGCCGTCATCTCACACCACCCTGGAGAAGGACGGGCCCCGTCAAGATACTCGAGACGCACCGGTAAGCAGCACGTGGAGGCAGCGCTTTGACGCCTTCTTTGAGAAGTATTTGGATACCCTGTGTTCAGCCTTACCGGAGGCATCCAAGTTGCGTCGCACTGAGGAGGACAAGGCCCGCATCGAGCGCAAGCCGGACGCGGAGGGTGGACCACCATGTAGGCGCCCATACAAGATGACCGCTGAAGAGCTACGCCAGCTACGTGAACGTATCGAGCAGCTCATGAAGAAGGGTTTCATCCGGCCGTCGTCAAGCCCGTATGCCGCCCCATGTCTGATGGTACCCAAGCCTGGTGACCCGAAGACATTACGTTTGGTGGTGGATTACCGACAATTGAACCAGCAGACGGTGCGGGACCGGTACCCACTACCGGACATCCAACTGATGTTTGACGAGATGCAAGGGGCAGCGTTCTTCTCCTCCTTTGACGCGGTGGACGGATTCTGGCAAGTGCCGATGGCCGAGGAGGACGTGGAAAAGACCGCCTTCACCACCCAGATGGGGGCCTATGAATGGTTGGTGATGCCCCAGGGCTTGCAGAACTCTCCCTCTCAATATCAACGGCGAATGCAGCGTGCACTCGGTCATCTCCCCTTTGTACGAATCTTCATCGACGATGTGGTCGTCTTCTCGCGCACGGTGGAGGAACACTACGACCACGTACGTCAGTTCTTGGACACTTGTCGAGAAAAAGGGGTATATTTGAAGGCCTCCAAGGCGCAGATGTTGAAGGAGTCACTACGGTTCCTGGGCCACACTCTCTCCGCCGAAGGATGCCAGCCACAGCATGACAAGGTGTCCTCCATCAAGGACTGGCCGAAGCTGGAGACGGTAACCCACGTCAGACAGTTCCTTGGGCTAGCGGGGTACTACCGCCGGTTCGTACACCGGTTCTCGGAGATTGCCCAACCCTTGACCTCGCTCACCAAGACCGACGTACCGTGGCAATGGGGAGAACTCCAGCAATGGGCCTTCGACGAGTTGAAGACCGCACTCTCCTCAGCCCCTGTATTGGCATTGCCTGACAAATCATGAAGGCAGCCGCGGATGGGTCAGCGCCGTTTTTGGTACAAACGGATGCAAGTGGAGTTGCTTTGGGAGGCGTACTCGTGCAAGATACTGGTGACGGTATGAGGGTGATAGCCTACGACAGTCGGCAGTTTTCTGCGGCGGAACAGAATTACCACACCGGCGAAAGGGAGCTCTGCGCGTTGCACCATTGCACCACCGTCACCTGGAGGCACTACCTGTTCTCCTCCGACTTCCGGTTACAAGGTGACCATCGCCCCCTGGAATGGCTAATGTCCCCGGGACGAGAACTTAGCCGACGACAGGCACGGTGGTACATGGACCTGGTGGAAGTTGGTGTCCCACGAATGGAGTACGTCAAAGGAGCTCTTCTTCTGGTCCCCGATGCGCTATCCCGCCGACCTGACTACGTGACCAAGGACCTGCGAGAAGGGCTCAAGGAGGCCGGTGTCGTAGACAAAGAGACGGACCTCCCCAAGGACCCACTCTCCGTGCTGGATGCCGACGAGGTCTTTGAAGATCACCCGCCGACCCCTGTACCAGGATGGGTGGCCACCATGGAATCATGGATGGATGGCGTGGAGACACTTCAGGTGGCGGAGCGGGCCCTGGAGAGCCTGCTCCAGGCTGGTAGCGCGCCCTGTCACGCAACCGGCTCGGCTGAGCATGCTGCCAGCTCAGCGGGGCATGCAGCGGGGCATGCGCCGGGGCATACGGGGCATGCGGGGCATGCAACACAGCCGGCTGAGCATGCAACCAGCTCAGTGGGGCATGCAGTGGGGCATGCCCCGGGGCATACGGGGCATGCGGGGCATGCAGGGCATGCAACACGGCCGACTGAGCATGCAGCCAGCTCAGTGGGGCATGCAGTGGGGCATGCCCCGGGGCATACGCTGGGGCATGCGGGGCATGTGGGGCATGCGGGGCATTCAACGTGCCAGCCTGAGCATGCAACTAGCTCGCCTAAGTGTGCACCCGCTGGAGAGGAACTAATGCTGCGAGCTCCCACCGACTACTTCACTGATTTGTCCGAATCTGGGAAGCGCCGGCAGGAAGCGAGCACCCCGGGAACCGATCCAGTGTTGCGCCGTAGTGCTCGGCTGCGACAGACCACTGCTACGACGACTCCTTCCACCAAGCCGAAAACCTCGACACCGCCCGCTACGGATTTCCGAGGTCCTAAGCGGCCAGCTCAGCCGTCTGGTCGAGCCACCAAACAGCCAGCCGATCGGCAGGATTGGAAGGTGCGCAAGGAGGTCTTTGAGCGCCTCCAACGGCAGTTCGGCAGCTTCGATGTTGACGCGTGTTGTGACCTGGGTGGACGGAACCGTCAAGTAGACGCATACTGGACTGATTGTCTGCGACAGCAGTGGAGGGGAAAGCACGTCTGGTGTAATCCCCCATACTCCAGCAGTCATATCTCCATCCACTACATTCTGAAAGGGGGTCGAAAAGTCCGCTAAATAATTTTTCAATTGACACGGTGCGCGACGTTCGATTACGAAACGATTCTATTTTTTTGAACGCTCCAGAATATTTATTCCTGCCACGGCATAAAGGATGCCTCGTGACGCAGAGGGATCGATTATCCCCTCGACGTATGACACCGCGTTGACGCGAATCTGGCATGACTCTTCCCATTCCGTCGAGGATCCGATTTCGTGATGTTTCACCCTGCGTGCGTGAGTCACGCGTCCCTTCGTGTAACCTTCCGTGTGCACTTTATACTCTTTTTAGAGGGTTAGAGCTCGACAAAATTCACTTCGTAGCGCGATGTCTGAGTCCGACAGCTCTGAAGAAGCAGACATTCCCTTGATAGAACGCTTTCGACGCCAGAACAGGGCAACAAATAATGTTCCAATAGTTGTTGAAGTCGACTCCAGTTCGGACGAAGAAGTTTCGTTGGCTGAACGTCGCGCGAGGATCCTTAGATTAAACCGGTCAGCTCGCGCGACGCCATCAGCCGAAACTGCAGCAGCGCAACTAAAAATTGGTCACAAGAAACCCTTGATATCCGTCTTAAGGAACATGACTATGTGTGCCCAAGACGATTACGTAATTTCGGCTATGTCTGCGCGTTCGGGACTCGCAATAAGTCGGGTCCCAGACGTTTCTTGTTTGACTATGCACTTAGGACAACTCCTAGTGATACAGAGTCCGAACTCAGGGCCTCAGCGCAGAAGGGAATGGTATTTCGCGATTGCCCAGAAGTTCTATCCTGAAGGTATGTACGTTCCCACTTAGTTCATTTCCTCATTTCCTCGTTTACTAAACCCGGTCTGCGTCAATGACGGATACGTTTGCACCGCGTTGAGTATGTCTGCCTGCGTCGCGTTGAGTATGTGCGTATTCTTTCTGCGTGTGTTGCGCCCTTTGATCAAGTGGTTCTCGCGCACAGGAATATATCACAATGGGAAGAAACATGAGCTCTCGGCATTAGCAGTCTGGAGCGAGGAGGAGATCAAATTGCGCCCTGGCTGCGAGGACGTAAAAGCTTCTTCTCCGCGTACGGTATTCATGGGCCAGCGACTCGAGTACGTGCAAGCGCGCACTGTGGTTGGCACGACACTCATCTACCCGCCTTTTATGGATAACGGATATGAGAACGAGTTCACCTACGACTCCGTTTACGACGACGCCTTGAACAAGTTGCACAGCATTGAGCAACCGCTCACCTCCCGTGACGCCCACCGCCGTCAGTTCATTTCTGCAATGAAGATGCTCCGTTTGTCCGTTCTTCGAGTACACACGGTTTGCCCGCTACCTATTCACAGAAACTTAGCACACCGCTTTCCCGTTCTTTTCCCTGTCAGCCGATCTGTTTTTCTTCTACGGAATTGAGCTGTGAACAAGATTAAGTGAGTAGCTTGATTCCACACGCCGTTGTTGCACAAAGGCATGGCAATGCCTGCTTACAACCAACGTTTCTCACTATTGCTATTGCTTTGCAGGGTTTCTTGGGAAGATGCTTTTGGAAGAAATTCCGGAAGGCGCTTCTAGACTACTGTGCCAAGGATGGTTTCGTTAGGCGCTCCAAGCAGCCCGTCCTTCACTTCCAAGACACCTGTCGGGAGGAATTCCTAGCAGCATTTGGGGAGCCTCTTCTTGAACATTGTTTTTATGTTCAAGAAGAGGCCAGTATCCATGTAGATATTCCCACTGTGGACTTGCTCCGAGGTGAGGAGTATCTCGGAGATAGCTGGAACCGCCAGACCTGGCTGCCAAAGTGTAAGGGCCGTGAGCCCACATATTTCGATATTTTGTTCCCTTGCCAGTTTATTTGTATATAGACCGACTGTAGAGTGCACTCGCATCTCTTTCTTTATGGAAGGGATCATTAAGAGAAACGTATGCATGAAGCAGTTGTGGGACTCTAGATCGTCTTTCACTCGTGGAGCGCTTGGCCCTACCCCTGAGCCAGCGCTTGCTGTTCAGCGTGCCTGAATGACAAATTTCAAGATTGCTGTATCTATTCTAAGGCTGGCACTGGTTTTACCACTGGTAATACCTTTACCGGTATTACCCGGTAATTTTACCGGTAATACCAAGGCCCATAATCCTTTACCATGCTCTAGTGTGGTAAAGTGCCAAATTCCCAAAATCCTTTACCATTGGTAATACCATTTTGGTATTACCATTGGTATTACCACCTGGAATCACGATTTTACCCCATTTTACCCCTGTGTTACCATGAATCCGTGACTACCATACCAGGTTACCAGCCGCCATCCATGGGTAGTGGTTCCGTGAATTCGTCTCATCGAAACTTTACTCAACATTTTCGTTGACGGGCCTGCGTGGCGGTGCCATACCCATTTAAAAATGTCGGAATCGGACATTTGGGGCAGTGCGCAAAAGTGTGTGTATAGATAATGTCCTCGTGGGGGCAGTGCGCAAAAGTGTGTGTAGAGAGAATGGCCTCGTGGGGGCAGTGCGCAAAAGTGTGTGTAGAGAGAATGGCCTCGTGGGCAAGGTTTTGAGAGTCCCTCGCACGTCGGTATTACCACGGTATTACCCAGTAAAGTATTACCGGTAATTTTACCGGTATTACCAAGGCCGAAAATCCTTTACCCGGTAAAATGCCAGCCTTAATCTATTCATATGTGATTAGCCTGTAATAGCCTTCATATGTTTCTTTGCTGCATAACCCATGGAATTCCTCACTTACTTAAATGAGGCAGTGGAGCACTGCAGCTTCGAATCGCGCATTTGGCGCACGAACACACCGACACCATCCCAGCTTGCTGAAGGAAAATAGAGCATGTGCATGCATATATAACATGTTTGCAAGCATTTCAAAACTTTGGGAGCACTTTATACATTAATCGCATATACATACCAATGTGTAGTGCACCATGAAATTGTATCTCGCTGACGTACAGAAGGTCAATTCGATCATCACATAATCTCGTAGATACAATATATATAACAATGTGACATATACACTCAGATAGAAATATTAAAGTGTATCTCAAAATCAATAAGTTGTTTGGTTTCCATAGCAACTTGAAGAGCCAAAAGACGAAGGTAATCGAAGAGCCACGAAATTCAAAATTACACCGGAAATAATGCATTTAAGAAATCACTTCCCCACTATTTCCTAAGTTACTTGAAAATTTAAAAAATAACTCAGTTACATCCAAACATCTTATGTGCAGCATCGAGCAAGCCATACGAAAAGTCAGGACAAATTTGCAATTTAAGCTGAGATAAAACTCAGTGGCATTCAAACATCATAAACAGTCACAGGCATCAAGGAGCAAGCAGCCATACGAAAAGTCAGTATGGAATGCCTATGTAAGCTAAATACAATTGAATACACTAAAACATTTTCGATGCAATCACATACACAACACCAAGCAAACCATATGAAAAGTCGAAACTACCGTGCTGAGTGAAACAAAATGATTACACTCTGGAGTCGAAAATAAAACATGCAACCAAACCCCTCTGTACCTCCACTCTACTTACCCAGGTCTACTACACAAATCTGTGTTCCCCCAAGCTTTTACACTTCTCAACCTCCGATTGCCAGAGGGGGTCTTGATGCCTATCATTCTGCTCTCAATTCAGCTCGCTTGCCATTGAATGCTGGCACACCTGCAGACAAGTATGACAAACAAATAAACCAAAGCTTCCAACAACACATTGACAATCATGCAGGACAGGTCACTTGTTCCTGTGAAGCGTCCGATCCCTACTCCTTGTTTGCTCACAGCATAGGTGTAAACCCCTATTGCTGTTCATGTTCTGAGGAAAATCCTACACCTGGAACTGTCACTTCAAGGGAACAAACCACCAAAGCTTCCAGGGGAAAATACACAGGCACCAGTCTTAGAAAGGCCAGAGAAGACCGTGCAAAAGAGCGCCCTGCCAACCAGCCTTACGAAAAACCACTTCAACCTAATGTTTCAAAACGGGCATTGCGCAAACGGGCTCAAAAATTGAGGGAAAGCTCCGGGGATCCGAAGTCCCCTAGCATACCTGAAAATGAGCTGCAAACTGACGCTGCAACCTGTGGGCAACGGGGGCCTCAATTTCAGCCAACTTCAGCTCCTGCACCTGTTGTGCAAAACACCTCCTCAGTCCTTGTCACCGATGCATCTATCCCAAGACCACCACTGCCCGCAGTAGCCTCTGAGAATGCCGAACCCAGGGCCGTTGCTTTACCTGGAAACGAGCAGCCAGCTATTAACTGCGAACAAGAGGGGCCTCATCTTCAGCCAACTTCACCTCCTGCACCTGTTGTGCAAAACACCTCCTCCGTACTTGTCACCGATTCAACGCCCACAGGATCTGAGAGTGCCGAGCCAAGCGCCCCTGTGCTTGGCGCTGCGGGTTGTGCGACTGCTAGTAAGAAAGAAACGGAGTCGGCAAGCAAGGTATGTGCCCAAAAGACCCAGACAAGGCGAAGGGATAGCGTCTGAGAGAGAGAGAGGAGGCTCACCTGGGGACTGTTCGGGATCTAACCGAAGCTGGAGGGGCAATGGCCCCTCGCAGACTGCAATCCCATATTATCGCTTGTCTAAGTTCAAAGAGAGGAGCCAGGAGCCGGTGTCGAAAGCATCTTGAGTTTGTTTTGCGACCTCCCATATGCAGGCCACCCAGCAACCACGACAGCCGCCAACATCTCGACAACTTATCAAGACTTTGCGCTCTCGGTATCCTACGGACTCACAGGTCCAACTATTGTGCAGTGACTTCAAACAAAGTCTCGACAAGACACAGAAAGAGACGGAAGCGAAGCAGGGGGGCCAGGGTAAAAGGCGTAAGGAACACGTGAGTAAGAGGTGGGAGCAGGAACTGGTTCGGAGAACCAAGAGGCAGCTGGCACCTGTCGTTGGAAGCGTCGGTAGCATGTTTTCCAAAAAGTCAGATGGCAAGGAGGTGGCTCTCTCCAAGGCCGTTGAAGGTCATCGTGCCATCGTTGAGGACTCACTTCAAGCCTGTGGGAAACGCGCGCGCAAAAGCATAGAACATTTAGAGAAAAAGAAAGTGCAAAAGTCGATATCAGAGCCTGGTAGGTGGGTGACTCTAGCAGACAGAGGTGGCCTATCTGAAAAACAAATCAAGAGTGTGGAAACACATATATTCCAGGAGAGAGACTGGGTGCCGTGCTCAAATATTCGGGTGGGAGAAAGGCAAGTTCGCACGAACATAATGCAAAGCATAATGCCGATCACAAAAACAAAAGGTGAAGGGGGACACGAGATTCACTTGGACACCTTCTTCAAGCTCATCCTCCCCGCCTACTATGACAGGTTGAAGCGCGTGAGGTGCACCAACTACGAGTGGGAGGCTGAAGCAGAGGGGGAATGGTCAGACGAGGAGCTTGCCGAAATCCGTGCTGACATAGGAGAGTGGGACCTATCGTTCGATGCACGCACCAGGTAACGATCACATGCCGACCACTGTGTCCCAAACTTCCTATATTGCCAGTGCACTACTTTATGGGGCGGGGAGCTCTAAGCGCTCTATATTATGAGGGTGGGATCCCAGGGAGAAGCGCTCCCTGGTGCTCTGATGCCCGGGTAAAATTGCCCGTGCACTGGAAGGGAGAAATCTGCCAGTGCACTACTTTATGGGGCGGGGAGCTCTAAGCGCTCTATATTATGAGGGTGGGGAGCCCAGGGAGAAGCGCTCCCTCGTGCTCTGATGCCGGGGTAAAATTGCCCGTGCACTGGAAGGAGAAATCTGCCAGTACACTACTTTATGGGGCGGGGAGCTCTAAGCGCTCTATATTATGAGGGTGGGGAGCCCAAGGACAAGCGCTCCCTCGTGCTCTGATGCCGGGGTAAATTGCCCGTGCACTGGAAGGAGAATTTTGCCAGTGCACTTCTTTATGGGCCGGGTACCTCTAAGCGCGCTATATCATGAGGGTGGGGAGAGCCCAGGGAGAAGCGCTCCCGGTGCTCTGATGCCGGGGTTAAATGGGCTCCATACACCGGCAGCAAAATTTGCCAGTGCACTTTATGGGCCGGGCACTTGCGCGCTATATCATGAGGGTGGGGAGCCCAGGGAGAAGCGCTCCCTGGTGCTCTGATGCCGGGGTTAAATGGCCCATACACCGGCAGCAAAAATTTGCCAGTGCACTTCTTTATGGGCCGGGTACCTCTAAGCGCGCTATATCATGAGGGTGAGGAGCCCAGGGAGAAGCGCTCCCTGGTGCTCTGATGCCGGGGTTAAATGGCCCATACACCGGCAGCAAAAATTTGCCAGTGCACTTCTTTATGGGCCGGGTACCTCTAAGCGCGCTATATCATGAGGGTGGGGAGCCCAGGGAGAAGCGCTCCCTGGTGCTCTGATGCCGGGGTTAAATGGCCCATACACCGGCAGCAAAAATTTGCCAGTGCACTTCTTTATGGGCCGGGTACCTCTAAGCGCGCTATATCATGAGGGTGGGGAGCCCAGGGAGAAGCGCTCCCTGGTGCTCTGATGCCGGGGTTAAATGGCCCGTGCACCGGTAGC
>LGRX02030991.1:0-48346 GCA_001247695.2 Cymbomonas tetramitiformis | reverse complement strand
AGGTAACGATATGCTTCGCCGCGCGCCTCACTGCACGAGGTAACGAGATGCTTCGCCGCGCGCCTCACTGCACGAGGTAACGAGATGCGTCGTCGCGCGCCTCACTGCACGAGGTAACGAGATGCGTCGCCGCGCGCCTCACTGCACGAGGTAACGAGATAAGTCGCGTCGCCCTGCCTGCACGAGGTAACAGATACTTCGCCGCGCGCCTCACTGCACGAGGCACCAGATGCGCCGCCGCGCGCCTCATCAATGAGGTAACGAGATGGCGCCACGCGCGCCTCACTGCACGGTGTGCCTGTGGCGCCGCGCGCGCCTCACTGCACGAGGTAACGAGATGCGTCGCCGCGCGCCTCACTGCACATCAGAGGTAACGAGATGCGCGCCAAGGCGCCACCGCACGAGGTAACGAGATGCGCCGTAGCGCTCACTGCACGAGGTAACGAGATGCGCGCGGCGCGCCTCACTGCACGAGGTAACGAGATGCTTCTCCGCCTCACTGCACGAGGTAACGAGATGCTTCGGGCCGCGCGCCCTCACTGCACGAGTGTAACGAGATGCGTCGCCGGCGCCACTGCACTGAGGTAATCGAGATGATGCCGGCCACGCGCTCACTGCACGAGGTAACGAGATACTCCGCGCGCCTCACTGCACGAGGTAACGAGATGCTTCGCCGCGCCTCACTGCACGGTAACGAGATGGCGCCGCCTCGCGCGCCTCACTGCACGAGGTAACGAGATGCTTGCCGCCGCCTCACTGCACGAGGTAACGAGATGCTTCTCCGCGCCCCACTGCACGATAACGAGATGCTTCGCCGCGCGCCACTGCACGAGGTAACGAGACGCGCGCGCGCCTCACTGCACGGAGGTAACGAGATGCTCGCGCGCCTGCACGAGGTAACGAGATGCGCGCCGCGCGCTCACTGCACGAGGTAACGAGATGGCGCCGCCGCGCCTCACTGCACGAGGTAACGAGATGCGCTCGCGCGCCTCACTGCACGAGGTAACGAGATGCGTCGCCACTGCACGAGGTAACGAGATGCGCGCCGTGCGCCTCACTGCACGAGGTAACGAGATGCTTCGCCGCGCGCCTCACTGCACGAGGTAACGAGATGCGTCGCCGCGCGCCTCACTGCACGAGGTAACGAGATGCGTTGCCTCGAGAAGAAGTACTCTGTGCCCGAGAGGTAAATGTGGGAGGAGTGTGATGCAGGGGGGCGACCATAAGTGTCGAAAAGCCCAATTCGGTCAGGGAACTTCCTCATCAGCTGGGCCACCTTGTCATACTGCGCAGGCCAATCACCTCGCAGCCTCAGCGCTCCTCGGGGAGCCAGAGCCGCCACGTGACAGCTTCTATAAGTGGACACGGCCTAGCGCTTCTGCATTTGGACCTCGCCGCATGCACACAGATGTGCTCCGGGCACTCAGGGTCCCACGGCTAGCCGGCATGAAGAAGAAGTAACCCCTGCCGCTTCTGCAGAGTTGGTATATAATAGATGCACTTTTTCCATGCCCATTGCCTAGCTGCAAACAATCAGCCTGCATGTCGCATGTCGCAGGTTGCAGGTCTCCCCGGCTCAACGAGATTCCCAGTAAATGGACGGTTTAAATCAAAGGCAACTCACATAATCGTCGTAGTACTTCATAGCACCCTCCCGCAACGTCGGTCTGCACACAGCCAGTGCATTCCCGCTGACCGCTTACACCGGGGATAGTGTGCGCTGACTGCGGCGCACATGACTGTCATGCCGCTTACACCAGGGATAGTGTGCACTGACTGTGGCGCATATGACTGTCATGCCGCTTACACCAGGGATAGTGTGGAACTGCCCAAATGTGCCCTCTGTTATCAGGCAATACTTGCCTCGGATCAAGGATCATAATATTTGTGCTCGAAATCGCCGCACTAGCACAAAATCACGGGGGGAAATATAGACTTTACATTAGATGTAACGGATGTTCCAAAACTGTGGTGCATGAGAGTATAGCACTTCCCCATGAGTGTGTACCTTGAGACAGTGACACATCCAGGATGTCTAAAGAGTGATGAAGAGGCTGAAAGAATAGTAGAGTAAGGAGCTCGGTATCTTTTGAATAAGCGCATACGTTTACAACTCGTAAACATGCAGGCTGTGCATTCCGTTCAAATTGGAGTGCAACAGAATTTTTGTGGTTTCAGACTTTCAGAATCCGTGACTCCTGCTGCAGTAGAGCCGAATGACACATGTAGCTCCGTGACACAAACAGGATGTACAAGTAGCCACGAAGCGACACGCCTGTTCAGCTCTGTTCCTTTTGCTCTTGCAAACAGGAACTTCACGGGTACCTACGGTACTCTGTGAGGCACACTGCAAATCCGATTTTGTAATTTTCTTCACCTGTTTCACCGGTAAAACAGTAGAGTAGGTAGTGACTAGACCACTTGGTTGTACGACGGCGATCGAACGACGACAGGAGATCTGACAGAGAAGTCGCGGGGACGGCGTTACGACTTCAAAACGACGGCTTCACGGCGACTACGACAGTACGATTGACTTCACTGTTACTCCTCTGAGGGAGAGAGAATGGCTGGTTCTTCGAAGGGCAAGTCTGCAGAGGAATTCCCACCCCTCCCGGGGAAGCCGGACATCGGGCAGGCTTCCCCTTCCCCGGCAGCACCGTCCACTCAGGACGTGCTGTTACAACAAATTCTGGCAATGCAAAAGCAGCAAGGGGAGCTGCTCGAGATGCAGAGGCAGCAGGCAGAAGATCATCGACTGCTGCGTGCCGAGCTTCAACGTCAAGCACAAATCAACGTTGAGCTGGAGGCGAAGGTGGCGGCGAAGCCTGGGACTTCTGACCCGGAATCCGCAGCCACGTCCGCCGAGAAACTTCTGGAGAGAAGGAAGAAGCTGGACTACGTGCCAGCAACCTCCGTCAACCCGTTCCCAACGCGACCGGCGACACTGGCAACGAGGATGCCGCAGTTGTACGACCTGCACGGCAACAAGACGTACGACGCGCTCTCCAAGAAGTCCAACTCTTCCATGAAGTACGAGTGCATGGTGCTGGCTCCAGCGCTGTCCTACTTGCACGACGTGGTGATCGCGTGCAACCAGACGTTGGACGAGAATGAGGACTCGGGATTGTCACTGAGAGACTGGCAGAAACACTTCCACGAGGTTACCAACTCGGTCCACGGCGTGTACGCTTTACTTTGCAACCGTTGGACGATGCTGGAACTGCGCGGGCAGCTGGAGCAGGAGCCTGGTTCTTCGCAGCGTGGAGGACAAGACGCTCTACGCGCAAAGCTGCAGTTCGTGGAGGACAGGGTCTACCAGGCAGCGGACGGCGTGGTGGCGGACGAGGTGTTGCAGCAATGGCTGAACGACTTCGACAAGAACCGCGGCAGAGCGGTGCTGAACCTTGCGTCCAAGAACGCGGCGAGCGCGGAAACGCGGGTTGTGAAAGATCCACGGGACCGTGACCGCTGGAAGGAGCGTAAGAACAAGGAGAAGGACGGTACGAGGCAGCCTACCGACAAAGGCGGCAACAAGGGCCGGGGCGGAAAGCCCGCGGCCGATGCGTGATGTGCGTGCCGCCACCCCCTCCAGCGCAACAACCCTCTCCGGGCGCTGGACGGGGGAAACTCACCTTGCAACAGCAGGTGAGACAGCGGAGGGGAGCATGGCGCGCGGCGGGCGCCAGTTCCGAGGTGATGCAATGGATTACTCACGGGGTGAAGTTGAGGTGGAAGCGCGGGCCTCCGCCTCCGTTCGACCACGGGGTGTCACTGAGGGATGCGACGCGGCAGCAGCAGGTGTGGCTGGACGCGGAGAAGGAGAGGCTGCTGGAGAACGGGGCCTGGACGAGAGCGACGAGAAGATCTCACGTTTCTCGCGCTTTTTTAGTGCCAAAACCGGGTACGAACAAGTGGAGACTGGTGGTGGACTTCCGATGGCTGAACCAGTGGTGTGTAAAAAATCGTGTGAAGATGGAGACGCTGAAGAAACTAAGGAGACTGGCGAAACCGGGCGACTGGTGCTTCAGCTTCGACCTCCAGGACGGTTTTCACGCGCTGGGGATCCACCCGGACTTCCAGAAGTTCATGCAGTTCGACCTGCAAGGGGACCTGCTTCAATGTTCAGCGATGCCGTTCGGATGGAGCGACTCTCCGAGAGTTTTCTGCAAGTTCGTACGCGTGATGGTGGAGGCTCTGCGTTCGCCACAGGCGGCGGAGGATCGCAGAGAAATCAAGAGACTGCGGGACGGTTCCGCAGTACGACAGCGATGGTCAGTCCGTCGCAGGACCGGTGGTGCTGGCGGGGACGCGAACCGTCACAGCGGAATGCGAGTACTACCGTACATGGACGATTTTCTGGTGCTGGTCGACTCTCAGCGAGAAGGCTTTCTGCGTCGAGAAAAAGTTCAACTGGTGCTTCATCGACTTGGCCTACGGCGGAACGAGAAGAAGGGCCACTGGGAGCCGACGCAGGTGGTGGAGCACCTCGGGCTGGAGGTGGACCTGAAGCTGGGACAATTCCGTGTGACAGAACGACGGGTGCACAAAATCCACGTCAAGGCGAAGGAGATCCTGTGCGACGCAGCGAGAAATCGGAGGTGGATTCCTGCCAGGAGACTGGCGTCCTTCACGGGACTCTGCCAATCCGTGTACTTGGCAGTACCAGCGGCGCGGCTCTACCTACGGGAGCTCTACTTCGTGCTGGCGGAGAAGCGCAGCTGGGGAGCGAAGGTAAAAATCTCACGTTCAGCTCGGGGGGACTTAGAATGGTGGTCCAGGCTGCCTGTGATGAGCAGGTGGAACGGACGCAAAATCTGGAGATCCCCGACGAGAGCGAAGGTGCACACGGACTCTTCGATGACGGCGTGGGGAGGAGTGCTGAACCTGAAGTTCCCCGCGCGAGGTTTCTGGCCAGACGAGATGCGCTGCTGGCACATTACGCACCTAGAGCCGGAGGCCGTGTACAAGACCGTACAGGCGTTTCTGCAGGAGCTGGAGGGCAAGGTCGTACGGCTCTACTGCGACAACCAGGCGGTGGTGGCGATGCTGTCACACTTCACCTCCAGAAACCCGGACCTGATGAGGAGGATGAGGAGACTCTGGCTGCTACTGGATCTGCACGACATCGAGTTGCAGGCCCGGTACATCCGCAGCGAGGCCAACGTGTGGGCCGACAACCTTTCGCGTTGCGAGGATTTGGACGACTGGAGGCTGAATCGGGACTGGTTCGTGTGGGCCAACAAGCAGTGGGGGCCCTACACGGTCGACCGGTTCGCTTCCGAGATCTCCGCGCAGCTTCCTCGGTACTACGCTGCGTGGAAAGACCCGAAGTGCGAAGGTGTGGACTCTCTGACGTACGACTGGCGGGGGGAGAACAATTGGGTGAACCCCCCGTGGGCGCTGCTGGACGAGGTGGCGCACAAGCTACGGGAGGAGGGGGCCGCTGCTACGGTGGTGGCTCCGTACTGGCCGGGACAGTCCTGGTTCAGAGAGCTGGAAGCCCTGGCCACCGAGGTGGTGATCATGCCACGGCGCAGGGACCTGTTCACTCCGAGCAGGCTGGGAGGGTCCGAGCTGCTCGGGCCCTCGAAATGGGACGCTGTGATGTTCTTCATCGAGGCGCGCCTGTGAGTTACTACGCTGCTGAAGTACGAAGAAGCTCGGCTACGAGTACGACAGCAAGCAAGGTGACCGTGGGTACAAGAATCGAGGTGTTCTGGGAGGACGATGACCGCTTCTACCCGGGTGTGGTGAAGGAGTTCAACGAGGACGGAAAGGCGCACGTGCTGTACGACGACGGCGACGAGGAGACGCTAGACTTGTCCGAAGAGAACTTCAAAATCATCAACAGCACGGACGAGACAACGGACGCGGACGGCGAGAACACCGAGCGGAGCAGCGGAGGCAACTACGAAGAGTACAAGCGCGGTGGTGCTGTACAAAATTTCCTCACGCGCTCACTTTGTGAGCGGTGGAGGGGTGAGTTGGGACCTTCCCGGCTCACCGAACTGGCGGTGTCAATGCAGGAAAAGGCACTGCTGGACACGACGAAGGACAACTACGGACCGAAGGCGCGGCGATTCATTTTATTTTGTGAGCTGCACCAACGGCCGTGGCTGCCAGCGTCGGAGGCGACTGTGTTGCTGTACATCGCCTCTCTGTTGGAGGACGGGAACATCCAGTCGGCATCATTACAGCCGTACCTGTCCGCCATCAACAACTACCACGAGGACCTTGGTTTCCCTGGACCGGCGAAGGGGCGCTCTGTGACCCGAGCTGTGAAGGGGATGGCGACCATCCAGGCGGAGCTGGCGGTGCAGAAGGAGAACATCGAGACCCAGCGGACGTGGCTGCCAGCAGCACACGTACGACGGGTGCACGAGGCAGCGCTGAAGTTGAATCCGAGATCGCCTGAGGAGCTGCAGCTACTGCGAGCCTTTACCTACGTGGTGGTGGCCTTCGTGACCTTCGGCAGACCGGACACGGGGACCTCGTTGTCACGGCAGCACGTTCATTGTGGCGACGATGAGTTCTCAGTGGTGCTACTGAAAGAGAAAGGACGGCGACACCTTCGAGTGAAGCGACGCCTTACGATCCCCTGGAAGGGGGTAGCTCTGTTGAAGGAGCTGATCGAGCACTGGGAGTTCTACCGTGACACGGCTTGGAGCATTTCTGAGAAGACTCAACCTGACGGCTACTGGCTGCTACCCGAGGACCCGAAGAACTTCAAGGCTTCCGTGGCAAATGACTGGATTGGTCTAGCTCTCAGCGAGCTGGACTGCAGACCTCCTGAAGGAGGTCACTTTTCTGCACACAGCACCCGGAAGGGCGCCACGACGTGTGCTCGAGCTGTAGGTGTGACAATGGAGAAAGTGTGCTTCCTGGGAGGCTGGTCACAGTTCTCTTCGGCAGTGCAACACTACATCGACCCGACAGCTCTGAGGGACGCAGACATGGACTACTACTTCGCTTGGTTAACATGGTCACAGTGACAGAGATCAGATTTCTTTTGTGTGCCTCACAGTTTCATCTTTGGTTTCATGGCAAATGAGGATTCGAGCAAAAGAGAAATGTTCAAATTGGAGTGCAACAGAATTTTTGTGGTTTCAGACTTTCAGAATCCGTGACTCCTGCTGCAGTAGAGCCGAATGACACATGTAGCTCCGTGACACAAACAGGATGTACAAGTAGCCACGAAGCGACACGCCTGTTCAGCTCTGTTCCTTTTGCTCTTCCCACCGCTCCCGACCCAGAGGACTCTTTCCTTTTGGTGACGTGCACAGACAGTCTGGACATCTCATCAAAAGCATGAATTTAGAAAGCATGTAAAAAGCACAAAATGCATTTTAAACACTTTACAAAATCATTTTAATGAAATGTATTGCAGTGCCTGCCTTTGGCAAATGAGGATTCGAGCAAAAGAGAAATTTGGGGAATCACTTAAATTCTGCAGGGTCCATTTTAAGCACATCCGACTTGGCGCGCATGATCAAGACCATGCTCGGTGATGGAATTGCTCTTGTGTAGATGATCTATGGATGGAGTGCTGGCTGCCGCAGGATGGCCCCAAGGAATCGCGTGACGCCGGCATATGGGTATACTGTACGCTGCAGACGTATGTGCTTATCACCTTCCGATGGATTGGCAGCTTCTCTGCAGGGCTCCTCTCTCCAGAAATAACGAACATTAGAGCGCGCCTGGTCCCAAATGTGTGCCCGTACTGCCCCGCGGCGAACGCATTCGACGACATTGACGTGCAAGGCCAGATCGCCAAGGTTTTTGGAGCACAGCTTGAGCTCGATCCAAATCCGAGCGAGTCGCTCGATGATGTAGTGGTCTTAGTTGAACACGAGGTAGGCTGCTCATCACCCTGCTCTCATCATTTGCGGTCCGCACTACAGTACGCCAACTATGCCATGCTGTGTTTTCCTGGCCAGAGCTCAAAGAAGCTGGCTGCTGTATGAAATATAGTACTTACCGTGGGTAGCATTCACCCGATGCCTCATAGCAAGTCAGGAACGCCATCTTCTTACCTTACTGTATAGCCGTGGATTGGTTGCTCTGAATGTGCCCTCGATGCAACAGGAGATCAGAAAGACACCCGGAATCGATGGTGTGTGGGGTTCGTATATGTCTGAATACGCGCCGATGTACCGATACAAGGAAGCTTCCAATCAAGATACGATTCGTACCAATATGGAATTGTCTGATTCTCCAATGGCAACCCTGTTGCTGAGTGTCATCATTGGCATGATGTTCGGTGTCTCGAGCTCATGGATTCTCTCGTGCGCCCTCGACATGATTTACAAAGATTACGTGAAGTTCATCGATGATAAATCCCGTACTGTGAAGACTTGGGGGAAACTGCATGTGTTGTCGGAGAACGATCCCGATAGTGTTGAGCAGAATGCAAAGTCCAATAGAGACAGTCAGTATGTGCATGTTCACGATCAGGTATATATACCCTCAACCGTCCCCACAAATTGCAAATCGTCCATCCGTCGACTCAGAGCATGAGCTCGCACTCTTCGTTCATTGGACGCATGAAGCATCCTTGATTAAGCTTATTACACTTAATTCTTCTTACAACATGTATATATATATATATATTTCTCTTTTGCTCAAATCCTCATTTGCCAAAGGCAGGCACTGCAATACATTTCATTAAAATGATTTTGTAAAGTGTTTAAAATGCATAAAGTGCTTTTTGAATGCTTTCTAAATTCTAGTTTTGATGAGATGTCCAGACTGTCTGTGCACGTCACCAAAAGGAAAGAGTCCTCTGGGTCGGGAGCGGTGGGAGGAGCAAAAGGAACAGAGCTGAACAGGCGTGTCGCTTCGTGGCTACTTGTACATCCTGTTTGTGTCACGGAGCTACATGTGTCATTCGGCTCTACTGCAGCAGGAGTCACGGATTCTGAAAGTCTGAAACCACAAAAATTCTGTTGCACTCCAATGTGAACATTTCTCTTTTGCTCGAATCCTCATTTGCCATGAAACCAAAGATGAAACTGTGAGGCACACAAAAGAAATCTGATCTCTGTCACTGTGACCATGTTAACCAAGCGAAGTAGTAGTCCATGTCTGCGTCCCTCAGAGCTGTCGGGTCGATGTAGTGCTGCACTGCCGAAGAGAACTGTGACCAGCCTCCGAAGAAGCACACTTTCTCCATTGCAACACCCACAGCTCGAGCACACGTCGTGGCACCCTTCCGGGTGCTGTGTGCAGAAAAGTGACCTCCTTCCGGGGGTCTGCAGTCCAGCTCGCTGAGAGCCAGACCAATCCAGTCATTTGCCACTGAAGCCTTGAAGTTCTTCGGGTCCTCGGGTAGCAGCCAGTAGGCGTCAGGTTGAGTCTTCTCAGAACTGTTCCAAGCCGTGTCACGGTGGAACTCCCAGTGCTCGATCAGCTCCTTCAAAAGAGCCACCCCCTTCCAGGGGATGCACTGGCGTCTCTTCACCAGGTGATGCCGCCGTCCTTTCTCTTTTAGCAGCACCACCGAGAACTCACTGTCGCCACAATGAACGTGCTGCCGTGACAACGAAGTCCCCGTGTCCGGTCTGCCGAAGGTCACGAAGGCAACAACCACGTAGGCGAAGGCTCGTAGTAGCCGCAGCTCCTCAGGAGATCTCGGAGTCAACTTCAGCGCTGCTTCGTGCACACGTCGTACGTGTGCCGCCGGCAGCCAAGTTCGCTGGGTCTCGATGTTCTCCTCCTGCACTGCCAGCTCCGCCTGGATGGTCGCCATCCCTTTCACAGCTCGGGTCACAGAACGACCCTTCGCTGGTCCAGGAAACCGCAGGTCCATCCTCGTGGTAGTTGTTGATGGCAGACAGGTACGGCTGCAAGGAGGCCGACTTGATGCCCCCGTCCTTCAACAGAGAGGCGATGTACAGCAACACCGTCGCCTCCGATGCTGGCAGCCACGGCCGTTGGTGCTGCTCACAAAATAAAATGAAGCGCCGCGCCTTCGGTCCGTAGTTGCTCATCGTCGTGTCCAGCAGTGCTTTTCTCTGCATTGTCACTGCCAGTTCCGTGAGCCGGGAAGGTCCCAACTAACTCCTCCACCGCTCACAGAGTGAGCGCGTGAGGAAGTTTTGTACAACACCACCGCGCTTGTACTCTTGGTAGTCGCCTCCGCTGTTCTCGATGTTCTCGCCGTCCGCGTCCGCTGCCTCGTCCGTCAGCTCCGACACGCTGTTAATGATTTTGAAGTTCTCCTCGGACAAGTCCAGTGTCTCCTCGTCGCCGTCGTCGTACAGCACGTGCGCCTTCCCGTCCTCGTTGAACTCCTTCACCACACCCGGGTAGAAGCAGTCATCGTCCTTCCAGAACACCTCGATTTTAGAGCCCACGGTCACCTCGGCTGCTGTCGTACACGAAGCAGAGCTCCTTCGTACTTCAGCAGCGTAGTAACTCACGGGCGCGCCTCGATGAAGAACATCACAGCGTCCCACTTTGAGGGCCCGAGCAGCTCGGACCCTCCCAGCCTGCTCGGAGTGAACAGGTCCCTGCGCCGCGGCATGATCACCACCTCGGTGGCTAGGGCCTCCAGCTCCCTGAACCAGGACTGTCCCGGCCAGTATGGAGCCACCACCGTAGCAGCGGCCCCCTCCTCCCGCAGCTTGTGCGCCACCTCGTCCAGCAGCGCCCATGGGGGGTTCACCCAATTGTTCTCCCCCCGCCAGTCGTACGTCAGAGAGTCCACAACTTCGCACCTCGGGTCCTTCCACGCAGCGTAGTACCGAGGAAGCTGCGCGGAGATCTCGGAAGCGAACCGGTCGACTGTGTAGGGGCCCCAGTGCTTGTTGGCCCACACGAACCAGTCTCGATTGAGTCTCCAGTCGTCCAAATCCTCGCAGCGAGAAAGGTTTTCGGCCCACACGTTGGCCTCGCTGCGGATGTAACGAGCCTGCAACTCGATGTCGTGCAGATCTAGCAGCAGCCAGAGCCTCCTCATTCTCCTCATCAGGTCCGGGTTTCTGGAGGTGAAGTGCGAGAGCATTGCCACCACCGCCTGGTTGTCGCAGTAGAGCCGTACGACCTTGCCCTCCAGCTCCTTCAGGAACGCCTGTACGGTCTTGTACACGGCCTCCAGCTCCAGGTGTGTGATGTGCCAGTTGCGCATCTCGTCTGACCAGAAACCTCTCGCGGGGAACTTCAGGTTCAGCACTCCTCCCCAGGCCGTCATCGAAGAGTCTGTGTGCACCTTCGCTCTCGTCGGGGATCTCCAGATCTTGCGCCCGTTCCACCTGCTCATCACAGGCAGCCTGGACCACCATTCTAAGTCCCCCCGAGCTGCACGCGAGATCTTTACCTTTGCTCCCTAGCTGCGTTTCTCTGCCAGCACGAAGTAGAGCTCCCGTAGGTAGACCCGCGCCGCTGGTACTGCCAAGTACACGGATTGGCAGAGTCCCGTGAAGGAAGCCAGTCTCCTGGCAGGAATCCACCTCCGATTTCTCGCTGCGTCGCACAGGATCTCCTTCGCCCTGGTGTGGATTTTGTGTACCCGTCGTTCTGTTACACGGAATTGTCCCAGCTTCAGGTCCACCTCCAAACCGAGGTGCTCCACCACCTGTGTAGGCTCCCATTGGCCCTTCTTCTCGTTCCGCCGTAGGCCCAGTCGATGAAGCACCAGTTGAACTTTTTCTCGACGCAGAAAGCCTTCTCTCTGAGAGTCGACCAGCACCAGAAAATCGTCCATGTACGGTAGTACTCGCATTCCGCTGTGACGGTTCGCGTTCTCGCCAGCACCACCTGCTCTGCGACGGACTGACCATCGCTGTCGTACTGCGGAACCGTCCCGCAGCCTCCTGATTTCTCTGCGATCTTCCGCTGCCTGTGGAGAACGTAGAGCTTCCACCATCACGCGTACGAACTTGCAGAACACCCTCGGAGCGTCGCTCCACCCGAACGGCATCGCTGAACATTGAAGCAGGTCCCCTTGCAGGTCGAACTGCATGAAGCGTTGAAAGTCCGGGTGGATCCCCAGCGCATGAAAACCGTCCTGGAGGTCGAAGCTGAAGCACCAGTCGCCCGGTTTCGCCAGTCTCCTTAGTTTCTTCAGCGTCTCCATCTTCACGCGATTCTTCACACACCACTGGTTCAGCCATCGGAAGTCCACCACCAGTCTCCACTTGTTCGTACCCGGTTTCGGCACTAAAAAAGCGCGAGAAACATGAGATCTTCTCGTCGCTCTCGTCCAGGCACCGTTCTGTAGCAGCCTTTCCTTCTCCGCGTCCAGCCACACCTGCTGCTGCCGCGTAGCATCCCTCAGTGACACCCCGTGGTCGAACGGAGGCGGAGGCCCGCGCTTCCACCTCAACTTCACCCCGTGAGTAATCCATTGCATCACTTCGGAACTGGCGCCCGCCGCGCGCCATGCTCCCCTCCGCTGTCTCACCTGCTGTTGCACGGTGAGATTTCCCCGCCCAGCGCCCGGAGAGGGCTGTTGCGCTGGACGGGGTGGCGGCACGCACATCACACATCGGCCGCGGGCTTTCCGCCCCGGCCCTTGCCGCCTTTTTCGGTAGGCTTCTTACCGTCCTTCTCCTCGTACTTCTTACGCCGATCGTTCTCCTTCCAGCGCTGGTCTCGGTCCCGTGGATTCACGACCCGCGTTTCCGCACTCGCTGCATTTTTTGACGTAAGGCTTAGCATTTCCTTGCCGCGGTTCTTGTCGAAGTCGTTCAGCCACTGCTGCAACACCTCGTCCGCCACCACGCCGTCCGCTGCCTGGTAGACTCTGTCCTCCACGAACTGCAGTTTAGCACGTAGAGCGTCAGATCCTCCCCGCTGCGAAGATCCAGGCTCCTGCTCCAGCTGTCCGCGCAGTTCCAGCATCGTCCACCTGTTGCACAGCACGCGTACACGCCGTGCACAGAGTTGGTCACTGCGTGGAAACGTTTTAGCCACTCGCTGCCCGACAAATCGCAGCCCTCGTTCACGTCCAACGTCTCGTTGCATTCGTACACCACGTCGTGCAAATAAGACAGCGCCGGAGCCAGAACTAGGCACTCGTACTTCATTGAAGAGTTGGACTTCTTGGAGAGAGCGTCGTACGTCTTGTTTCCGTGCAGGTCGTACAACTGAGGCATTCTCGATGTCAGCGTAGCCGGCCGCGGCGGGAACGGGTTGACTGAGGCTGCTGGCACGTACGCCAGCTTCCTCCTTCTCTCCAGAAGTTGTTCGGCGGTCTTGGCTACGGTGTCCGGGTCTGAAGTCCCAGGCTTCGCTGCCACCTTCGCCTCCAACTCCACGTTGATTAGTGCTTGTCGGTGAAGCTCATCACGCAGCAGGCGATGCTCCTCTGCCTGCTGCCTCTGCATTTCAAGCAGCTCCCCTTGCTGCTTTTGCATGACCAGAATTTGTTGCATCAGCACGTCCTGTGTGGACGGTGCTGCGGGGGAAGGGGAAGCCTGCCCGATGTCTGGCTTCCCCGGGAGGGGAGGGAAATCCTCTGGAGTCTTGCCCTTAGCAGTTCCAGCCATTCTTCTCCCTCAAAGGAGTCACAGTGTAGTCAATCGTACTGCCGTAGCCGATGTGAAGCCGTCGTTTGCAGTCGTAAACGCCGTCCCCGCGACTTCGCTGTTAGATCTCCCGTCGTCGTTCGATCACCGTCATACAACCTAATGGTCTTGTCACTACCTACTCTACTGTTTACAGGTGAAACAGGTGAAGAAATTCTTACAAAATCAGATTTGCAGTGTGCCTCACAGAGTACCGTAGGTACCCGTGAAGTTCCTGTTTGCAAGAGCAAAAGGAACAGAGCTAAACAGGCGTGTCGCTTCGTGGCTACTTGTACATCCTGTTTGTGTCACGGAGCTACATGTGCCATTCGGCTCTACTGCAGCAGGAGTCACGGATTCTGAAAGTCTGAAACCACAAAAATTCTGTTGCACTCCAATTTGAACATATCAGTTACTGTACATTGCGCATGCTATACAGAAGAGGCTAAGTCAGCATTGTCTTCACCGCATCACCACGGATTGGTCATCAAGGATGTGATGGGTAATCCCGTGTTCTCTGACAAGGGCAAATGATGTTCAGCACACAATGCGCTGCTGGATGCTGCACGAGTGCATTCCTCAGACCTCGACATCATCCCAACAAAGCCCCTGTCTACCTCGTCAGAAAGTCGCTCAGGACAGTCCCTGCCAGGAACAGCGAGTCGTACAGGGCAAGTCGGCCTGCCGTGGGAAGATACACTGTTGGTTTCACGGTCTGTTTCCACTTTTACATTGTCGGGATACACCGGCCATCATCAGGCATCCACACCGGCCTACCTGCGACCGCTGCGGCATGAGTGCTGGATCGGCGGCTTGAGCTCTTTCTGAAATGAAGGTCCCGCTGTTAGGCTTCAACGTGTCTCGCATTGCTTCGATATATCAATTAAGGATACTTTATTTTGTGGTTTCGGCGCAACCAATTATTTCTGCTTCAAAAAGGTGGCACGTATTTCGTAACAGTGCATAATTATCAGCAGATCACCCATTCGACCCATTTGGCCATTTTCAATCAACTTCTTGATATCCTTGGATTTAGCCGAATCTTTGTGCCGGCTGCTAAGTGATTGCTTCATGCACGGCAGTGTTCATCTGTTTAAGATTTGCTGTCGACTTCAGCCAGATGCCCCTGCTCCGCTGCTTTCTGTCCGATTCTGCATTGGATCACTTCCCTCCATCCGTGTTGCTGGTTTAGGGCACCTATCTACCTGCAGGGAAACGTGTCGAATGCGTAATATGTGGGTGGCGAGATGCAGGATATCTTTGGCAGGTTCTCGGGATCAAAAAAAGTGCTTCGGGATGATCTTCAACATTATGTTCATAACACAGCCCACTTCACAAGTACGTTTTTCTTTTACATCGAGTTGACAATCGAGTGGGTGCGACGATCTATCATTCCGCCACTGGAGCTGTTCATTTGCAGCATTCCGATGAAGCAAACATTGGACGGCAAGCTTGATCAAAGCGCTGAGGGTGATGGTGATGAAGCACACTCGGGTGAAGATGCGGACGTCTTGAAGTCCCGCAGCAACTTCATACCATTAGGAAAATTCAAGGAAGCGTACTATCGCTTCTGTTCACAGCAGGGACTGCCTACCTCATCACCCATCACGGTGCGAGCTTTATGCGACCTGATCTAACCTTTCTTTTGCACTTCACATCGCAATTGCCAACAGCAGGCACACTACTGCATCGCATTTCATTAAAATAGCTTTCCTCTTACATGGTTTTTAGTGTGTGAGAAAATCTCTTTTTTCTTTTGCTCTTCACATCTCATTGCCAACAGGCACACTGCATAGCATTTCATTAAAAATAGCTTTCTTCTTACATGCTTTTAAGTGTGTGAGAGAAAATCTCTTTTTGGAATGTCTTCTCTAGGCTGATTCACAGCTTCACATGCTTTTTAGGCTGATGCACAGCTTCTAAGGCAAAATGTTTAGAGTCTTCTGGGTTGGGTGGGTAGGGAAGGCAAAAGAACAGAGCTGCGGATTCCCACGGGCGGAACTCCTAAATACTTTTGGTAATGTACTGATTGGAGTGCAAGCCCTCAGATGATTGATCTAACGGCTCAGGAAAAACTGATCGATCTACCGGCACAGAAACCTCTAAAATTCCGCAGGCTCCAATTTAACCATTTCTTTTGCTCTTCACATCTCATTGCCATGTAACAGAGATCATTAGGCACACTGCTCTGTGCCAGGCTGCCGCTGCTGCTGCTGCCGCCATCTCGGAGTGGTCCACCAGAAGTACCTCTCCATGTGCTCGTCGGGAACAGTTGCCGGGTCAATGTAGGAGTGGATGGCAGAGGACAGCTGAGACCAGCCGCCCAGGAAGCAGCACTTCTCAAGCGCCGCGCCCACAGCCCTGGCACAGGTACAAGCCCCCTTGCGGGTGCTGTGGCCAGAGAAGTGTCCCCCTTCCGGAGGGACACACCCCAGCTTCCCCAATGCCAACTGCACCCAGCCATTAGCTTGCGCCGACTGGAGCTTCCCTTGCTCCCACGGCAGCCTCCAGTAGCTGCCCTGCACCTCTGAGCCCGTCACCGGGCGCTGCCCCCAACAGGCATCCCGCACCTGCTGCCAGCGCTGCAGGAGCTGCACAAGCCCCGGCACCCCCGCTGCGGGGATGGTGAGCCTCCTCCTGAGGCTCACGTGCCCCCTGCCTTTCTCCTTGTGGAGAACCACGGAGATGTCATCACCTGTGATGCTGATGTGCTCCCTGCGCATGGAGACGCCCGTCTCCGGCCGGCCGAAGGTGACGAAGGCAAACACCACGTAGGTGCACGCCCTGAGCAGCTCCGTAGCTGCCCGGCCCACCGGCTCCAGCCCCAGCCCGTGCTCATGCACCGCCGAGACATGCCTGGCAGGCAGCCAGGTCCGCACCGTCTGCTCCTCACCCGCGGCTTCAGCCGCCTGCACCTGGAGGCGGGACATGCCCTTCACTGCTCTGGAGATCGCCCGGCCCTTGGCAGGCCCGGGGAACCCCATGTCCTCGTGGTAGTTGTTGATGGCGGACAGGTAGGGCTGCATGTTGGACACCTGCACCGTGCCCTTGTCCAGCATGTGAGCAACGTAGAGCCTCACCGTGGCCCCCGCTGCCGGAAGCCACTGCCTGCTCTCCGCCTCACAGAACGCCATGAAGGCCCGAGCCTTCGGCCGGTAGTTGCCCACCGTCTTGTCGCCCAATGCTGCCCCCTGCATCTGCACTGCCAGCTCAGTGAGGGAGCTGTCCCCCAGCTCCCCTCTCCAGCGCTCCTGAAGCGCCGCATCCCAGCCAGCCACCTCCTGCACCGCTGCCGGGAGCACCTCATACCTCTCCTTGCTCATGTCCAGGTCCTCCTTGTCACCATCCTCGTAGGCAATGTGGGTTAGGCCGTCCGACCCCGTGTCACCCACGGTGCCGGTGTACCAGGCATCATCCTGGGGCCAATACACCCTCACCTTGAGGCCTCTCGCCAGCCCCGCCTGCGGAGCCCGCTCGGCCGCCCGCCTCCCCTCCTGCAGGTAATGGCTCACCGGGAGGCGGAGATGCGGAACATGATGCCGTCCCAGCTTGAGGCCCCGAGCAGCTCGGACCCTCCCAGCCGGTTGGGAGTAAAGAGGTCCCTGCCCCGGGGCAAGATTACCACCTTGTCGGCCATGGCCTCCAGCTGCTGGAACCACATCTGCCCCGGCCAGTAGGGCGCCACCACCGTGGCGGCGCACCTCTCCTCCCGCAGCTTGTGCGCCACCTCGTCGAGGAGGGACCACGGGGGGTTGACCCAATTGACCTCTCCTAGCCAGGAAAAGTCCAAAGAGTCCACGCCCTCGCACCCCGGGTCGTGCCGCTGTGCGTAGTAGCGCGGCAGCTGGGCGGAGAGCTCCGAGGCGAAGCGGTCCACGGTGTGCTGGTGCCATTCCCGCTCCGCCCACTGAAACCACCTGCGGTTCAGCCGCCAGTCGTCCAGGTCCCGGTCCCGAGACAAGCGGTCGGCCCACTCGTTTGCCTCGCTTCTGATGTACCTCGCCTGCTGGAGCTCGATGTCGTTTAAGTCCAGCAGGATCCACAGGCGCCGCATCCGCCGCATCAGCTCCGGGTTGCGCGACGTGAAGTGCGAGAGCATGGCCACCACCGCCTGGTTGTCGCAGTAGAGGCGCGCCACCTTGCCGGTGAGCTCTCTCAGGAAGGATTGCACCGTTTTGTACACGGCCTCCAGCTCCAGGTGCGTGATGTGTAGATGCCGTAGCTCGTCGGACCAGAATCCTCTTGCCGCGTGCTTGAGGTTCAGCACCCCGCCCCATGCGAACAGAGACGCGTCGGTGTGCACCTTCGCTCTCGTGGGGCTGCGCCAGATCTTGCGACCTTTCCACCGGCTCTGAGCCGGCAGCCTGAGCCACCACTCGATGTCGCTCCACGCCTGCCGTGTGAGCTTCACCTTCGCGCCCCATCCCCGCCTCGTGGAGAGCACGAAGTGGAGCTCCCTGAGATACAATCTCGCCGGAGGGACTGCCAGATACACAGACTGGCAGAGCCCCGTGAACGCTGCCAGCTTCCGAGCTGGGAGCCACCTCCGCTGTCGCGACGCCTCGCTGAGAAGCGCCTTGGACTGCAGGTGAATCTTCTGCAGCCTCGCCGGTGTCACGCGGAACTGTCCCGCCTTGAGGTCCACCTCGAGCCCGAGGTGCTCCACCAGCTGCGTCGGCTCCCATTGCCCCTTCTTCTCGTTGCGCGACAATCCGAGTCTCACCAAGACCCGAGATGTCAACTCGCGCGCCCTGAGCGCCTCGATCCTGCTGCTTAGCAGCAGCAGGAAGTCGTCCATGTAAGGGAGCACCCGCGCCCCCTGCTGATGCTCCTCGCGGCCGCATCCTCCAGCTCGTCTGCGAACTGCCCAACGTCGTCGCACCTTGCTTCCGCTTTGCAGCTTCCGCACTTCCCGCCGATCCTCCGCGGATCTCGGAGATCGCAGGCACTCCACGAGCACCTTCATGACCTTGACGAAGATTCGTGTCGAGTCGTTCCAGCCGAAGGGAAGGGCGCCGCACTGAAATAATTCCCCCCACACGTCGAACTGCATGTACTCCTGGAAGGCAGGGTCGATCCCCACGACGTGGTAATCGTCCTGGAGGTCGAAGCTGATGCACCAGTCGTTCGGCTTGGCGAGCCGTCGCAGCTTCTTCAACGTCTCCATCTTGCAGCGGGACTTGACGCAATGCGGGTTCAACCAGCAGAAGTCCATCACTAGACGCCACTTGTTCGTCCCCGGCTTCGGCACCAGGAACACTCGGGATGCATGTCGTCGCCTCCTCGCTCGTACCCATGCGCCCGTCTTGAGACACCGCTCGGTCTCTGCGGCCATCCACTCCAGCTACGGAGGGGTGGCGTCGCCCAACGACACTCCGTGATCGAAAGGCAAAGGCGCCTTGTCGACCCAGCGCATCCTTGCTCCTTTGCCGATCCACTGCATGACCTCGGAATTCGCGCCAGCTGCGCGCCAGCTGCGCGCCATGCCCCCCTTCTGCTCCGCACCCTTTCCTGCAGGGTGGGCTCTTTCCATTGGACGCCCCGAGGGGCGGAAGGCGCCCAACCTTTCCGTGATCGGAAAGTTAGGTCTGGGCTTGGGCGCCTCGCCCAAGCCCTGACCCTTTACCTCCCTTGCCGCTGCCGCGGCCACCTTCACCTTTTCCAGCACCACCGCCCGCTGCGCCTTTGCCTTTGCCTCCTTGACGGTCACGAAAAGTCGAAACTTTGGCGCTGGCCTTGGCGTGCGTGTTCATCACGGCCTTCGCCTTCGTGGTGTCGAACTCCTTCAACCACTTCGTGAGCACTGAGTCGCTCACCAGCCCGTCGCTGCCTGCGTACACCTTCTCCTCGATGAAGGCCAACTTCGCCGGCAACGCCTCAGCTCCGCCGTGCGAAGTTGCGTCAGACTCCATGCTCGCATTGAGCTGCAACATGGTGTAGCGATTGTTCAGGAGCGAAAAAACGTCCTTAAAGGTGTTGTGCGCTGCGAAAACACGCTCACTCAATTCCTCCACCGTTGGGAGATCTTTTTCATCTTGACACCAGTCCAAGGTCACCTCGGAAAACGCAATCGCATCGTGCATGTACGAAAGCGCAGGGGCAAGCACCAACTGCTCATAACGCATGGACGAGTTGGTGCGTTTGGAGAGGGCGTGGTAGGTCTTGTCGTTGTACAGGTCGTACATCTGCGGCATATCAGTCTCCAGTGTCGCAGGTCTCGCAGGGAACGGATTCCCTTTAACGTGTGGGACATACGGGAGTTTTTTCAATGCCTCCAACTCCGCGTCTCCGCTCTGAGCGAAACCACCAGCATGCGAAGCGGCTTTCGCTGCCGCCTCCTCCGCGACTTCAACTCTCGCTGCGAGAGTCTCCATCTGCTTCATCATGAGCTGCATCATTGCGCCCTGTTGCTCCAACAGGACTTCCATCCCGGACTTCGCCGCCGGTTGTTCAGCCGCGCCAGAATTGTTCTCCGACGCGCTTTGCTCACCATCTTGACTCATTGTCGTAAGTCGTCAAGGGTTTAGACTTCCACAGTAACGTTAAAATGTGGGATAAAAATTTGCAGTGTGCCGCACTAAGAATTTCTCCGCGAGGAAAATTTCTTGTGAAGTTCGTTTGCGAAGACAAAAGAACAGAGCTGCGGATTCCCACGGAAGGAACTCCTAAATACTTTTGGTAATAATGTACTGTTTGGAGTGCAAGCCCTCAGATGATTGATCTAACGGCTTAGGAAACACTGATCGATCTACCGGCACGGAAACCTCTAAAATTCCGCAGGCTCCAATTTAACCATAATGTTTTTTCGAGGCTGATTTCGCAGCTTCACATGCTTTTTAGGCTGATTGCACAGCTTCTAGGCAAAAGATTCTAGAATCTCCTGGATGGGTTGGGAGGGCAGGGAAGGCAAAAATAACAGAGCTGCGGACTTCCTAGATCGGAACTCCTAAATACTGTCAAGTGTAAAGCCCTCAGATCTAGATCTCCGATGCTGCACGATCTGACGGCTTAGGAAACCCTGAACGATCTAAGGCACAGAAACCTCTAAAATTCCGCAGGCTCCAATTTAAGCATATCTACGCAGGCGGCTATGTATACACCAATCTGCCTATCATCATTGACTAATAGCTTTTAACTTGAATGTTTGAGTTGAGGTGCTTTCACAAGACAGATCTGTGATTCCACATCTCTGTTAAGGGCTGCCCAATCCTGTGTATACATACATCGAATCATGTCGCAGGAAGCTCTCGAGGTGTGCACCAGCAGTCCGTCTTACAGCATTATTTCGAGTCCATCCCTTCGACGCCCACTCTATCCTGGGTTTGTCCGAAGACTAAAACAACGCCAGTGTCTGCTGTACCTGAATTGTGAACGTTTATAAAGGCATCGAGTCTTCATGTGCTTCAATTCAAGGGTGGCTGGGTGACCTGTCAGGAAAAAAATGCGGCTTTGCTGCACAGATCCGGGCTTCGTGTTGTCAACGATCCGTTCAGCGAGGTTTATTTTACTGGAATACGCTGGATGCAGAAGCCATCACAGGAGTATAAACGCTTGAAAGACAAGTCACTGACCAATAGTGTGACGGTGTTCTTGAAGAACAACTGCCTTGCCACGGGGCTTGCTTCAGATGCAATCCCACTACAGCAGCTCGCTTTCCGGTACAAACAGTTCTGCTACTCAATGGTTCTGCCCAAATTGCAGCAGGTTCACATAACTCCCAACACGCCGCAGGTGAATATCTTCAGCACATGCCCTTATTAGCTTAGGCGGTGTGTACATAGAGTGCAGTTCCCCATTTCCCCTTCAGCTGAATGTCCACTTTGCTCACATTGAAAATCTCTTCCTTCCTTATATTTGCAAGTCATAGACGGCTCGTAAGCATGCGTGCTCGGGCTTGGACTGCTGGTGCGTTACCCGCAAATACACATGCCACCAAGCAAGCACAGTTGTCTGATGCAGAGCAGGTGAATATCAGCCCCGGCGTTGTGCATGCTTATTCCCTCGTCGTATCCAGGTAGCAGCACCACGCACAGCATTGTAGATATCTTCCCTGCAGTGCTATGCCCGTTTTTTACTTCTGCTTTGATTCAGCATCCAGAGGCGTCCTTTCATTCTATGACTACGTATTCACGCTTCGCTCCGGAGAGGGGGGGGGGAGGGGGGTAATCACATTGGATCCCCCAGACCTGCTTTTCGGGGCGTGGGGAGCGAGGTCGGATCCCCCCCCCTGGACCTGCTTTTCAGCAAGTCTTTTGGGGATCGATCAGCCTCGACCCGCCTTTCACGCCTTTCAGGACTACTGGAGTGCCCCGCTTCATCACCTTCGCGCGTGCGGGGGCGGGAGTGTCACGCGGTACCACCTTTGCGCGCGTGGGGAAGGGAGTGCCCCGTTGTACCACCGCCGCACGCGCGAGGGGGAGGGGGGGGGTAGTGCTAACATTGCGCCGCAGATGTGAATTGCCGCCCCCCTCCCCAGAAGCGTGGGCAGCCTATCTTTGTAAGCACGTATATATGTTTCTGTTCACCTGACATGACAGCACAACTTGCGTCGCATGTCACAAGTGATCCCCCGTGGGGCATGCCACCAGCTCACTCCGTCCGTGATCTAGCTGTTGATACGCGAAGTGGCGTGACAATGATTCGTGTCTCGGGGCCACGCACGCTGCCATTCTTTGTTGCTTTGTATTCAGCGCGCGTACGTAGTGTCTCCTCGGGCTGATGGTGGTAGTTGGTGAATGCTAGCCAGCAAGAAACACCATATGGAATGTTCGATCCTCTGAGCAGGCGGCAACTTTCTCTGACACACGCGGATATCGCTTTGCATATGGATTGATGCCCGTCATCGAAGGAAGTACGGACGCATAATTTCGTTCACACTCCCATGATCCCAATGGCCTCGACTGCTCCTCGGAGCACCCCGTCCATCTTGCTTGCCAGAGACAGAGAATCCAATGGTTGACCTTGCGGCTGAGTTGAGCTCAGAGACCCAGCGGCTGTAGGGGACCCCTTTCCTCAGGCAGGGCCACCACCTGGACACTTACATGTGGAAGGGAGGGGGATTCCATTACAAGGCTGTTATAAAAATAGGTGTCCCAAAGGTTCAAATCCAAAGTTCAAAGTTCCACAAACAGACATCGATCCCTAACAAAAACAAACCTAAAATACTGAAACAGCTCCTAAAAGCTCCAGAAACCAAAAACACTCGTACAAAGCGGCAAGGCTGATCGCATTTCTCTGCTCAATCTCATTCAGCATTGAAAGGTTCACTGCAGATAATCCTCGAACGCTCTGCTGTGCAGCCCGAATGCTTGAGCTCCTTGCAACGCGACCATGATCTTCTGGCCCCAATACGACATGAACGTCAGGGTCGACCACGTTGCCGACATGAGCTCGGGACCAAGTCGATCTTGCCTGCCTCTAGCGCACTCCTCCAGCAGGAGCTTCTTTGCCTGTACACCCAACCCCCCAAAGGTCTCCACCGCAAAAGGCACCAGCCTATGCGGAGAGACGGCGCCATAAAGGGCGACCTTCCGCCGATGCTCTGTCTCCGCCGTGTGCAAAGGCACTTGCGCCGCCAGCCGCTCGAAGGACGGTGCACACGGGAATCCGATCACCACGTCGATGATGAGATGTCGCCCTCGCCCATCATAGTTGAGCACCGTAATGTCCGGCCTCCACCGCGTGGCGAGTAGCTTAGGTGGTACACGTGCGTCTTCTTGACGGAAGCTGGGTCATACACCTTGCACAACATCTCTACCAGCACGTCTTGCACGGCATCATGACGATGTGTGAACATGCCCCGGCGGTTACAGGATAAGTAGTGGTAGCCGAACTCGTGAAGGGAGGGTGGGCCAGCTAGACCCCCACGGGACTTATTAGGGGGTCCATGCATGGCTGAAACCTCCAGCAACGGTGAACGCCGCACTACGCCGTTGCAGTTTGCCAGACAGATCCCAGGAGCGGGGTGCAGCTTGGGATGCGAACGGCTATGTGTGTTTCCGACACGCCTCTTCAATTGCTTTTGATTGGTTTTGCATACCGTTATCAAGGTAGATAGGCTGACTGGTTGTATGTGCTATGTGGATGCATGTGACCGACCTTTGAAGATCTTGGAGTTTGGCGGGAAAGCGATACACGATGTCGCCGTTGTGGAAGGCGTCTATGAGGTTGTCCCGGACTTTAACGAGCACGTAATCACAGAACATGCTCCAAAGAAACCAATTGGCGAAGCAGAAGACGTACTTTCTGGGTGCTTGAAATTTGGCTCATCCCTTGCCTCTGCCGCAAAGGTAATAAACCAACCATCGGGCAGCGGCCAGAGCGCCCGTGTGGGCCACGCACACAATTTCATGGTCATACCTGCTAATGCCCACTGCAGTAGTATACGGAACGCCCATAACTCAATGACGAATCTTTCTATCTTGCTTGTGCTCCTCATCGAGCCTCAGACTAGAGTATCTACAAGCTGTCATAGAGTGTTGAATTTCAAAAACATTTGCCCCGAAATCGTTCGGGGGGGTGCTGAGCCTTTGGCTCCCGCGAAGGCAGGGGCAGGGGGCTTTGGGCTTTGGGTCAAAACCCGCAAACGATTTCGGAATATTTTTTTTTGAATTTCAACACTCTATCACAGGCTTCGCTGCACGCATTCAGTTTTTACCGCACAACGTTGTAGCAATTGTTGCTCTGTTATGATTGCGGCGAAGATGCATTCTTACTGGACTTTATAGAGGCCAAGTGTGCAACCCCAATTATACTGACAAATAAAGGTCATCAGGCTGATGCGCGTAGGCGATGGACTTGCAGGATGGTGTGATGTTTCGTGAAGCTTTGAACGGTTTACGTTTTCTGGACATCCAAAACAACTGCGGCCTGGAAAGAAGCACGTGCGACATCAAACAAATCAAACAAAGATGGCGCCCCATTGTCTTGGGACCGCAGAGCTTACTCTGGGATTATCTCATCATATTTTTACAGGCAAGTACCAGGAGGGACCTGGAGAGCAAGGGTTGCTCTTGCAGGCTCGTCCCTCACGCGTTTGCGATGTGCTAACTGTTCGGAAGGCAGCAAAAAAGCAGGCCACCTCTTTATTCTGAGATTGCCTCTCGGATGGAGCCAAAATTAATAGAGTCAAGAGTCAGCCAAATGGGTGGTAATGGCGGATATGTATGCATGCCCACAGTATTTCACTGTATAGGCATCGCATACATGATATCGCGCCGAAGGCGGGTGGTGTGGAATGAAGATAGGCCCTAACACCCCAGAACTACAAGTGAACCCATAAACAGACGTACCTCTGATTCATCATCCGCATGGGAACCCTGTCTTCATTGGCGGTCATGTTCTCTTTGAACATTTGAATAGGTCATTGCCTTCATCGTTCTTGCCGAGGCGCATTCCGAATGTTGTTTGAGATCGGCATCGATGTGCGCAGGTGCTCTTCATTGTAGCCCTGCCGCTGCCGATGGAGTTCGCCGCCTTACATTTGCAAGCAAGGGACGCCGTGATGTACCGTATCGAACCGGAGGTCGAAATCTTCGTGTGGTCTGACGTGTGGCAGCTTCATACTATTTTCTTCAATGACGTGCTGTTGCGCAAATTTCACTATTTTCGGTTGGTGATCAAGTTAGTGACTGCAGCGGTGCCAGTGTTCTATGCGATCGGGTTCTGTGCGCTGCTCTCTCATATCGCTGGCCTACGTTCCTGGAATCCCAAAGTGGTGGTGAGACGATCATATTTTGCAAGAAAGCTGTCCCAGAGCTTCCATGGTGAGATTGAATCCCACTCGCTCCACGCCGCGGTGTGATAGATTTGATCAAGTATGACTCTTGATTGATAATTTCTCAACGGCTCAGAGATATTTTTGAGGGGTTGATTATCTCGATGACTAGAAAGTGATGTAAAAGAGTGATGCACTATTAGCATGCAATCCTAGTGGGTGAAGTTGTGGCTTGCTGATATACGTAATTTGGCACCGGACGAATAATATGGAGCAATGTCGAAATTATTAATACCAGCAACATTAGTATGATACTACAGGGTAAATGTACCCGAAATGTATTGCAAGTTTCATCATCAGAGTCATCACGATGTCATGCAGCAAGTGCCGTATAGGGAGGAATGAAGACTGCTGGAGAAGCTAAACGCTGGATCTTCTGTGCAGTCACCACCATCAGTCCATCACCACGATTCAGCATGCTTCGCACATCATCCTATGTCAAGTTTAGTGACATAACAGCCAGACAAAATGATTTTAGCAAATCCTTCCTACTTTGTGACAGATTACTTGTCGTCATCTTTGAAATGGGAATGTTGGACATGCTCACTCAAGGTTCCTTTGTTGAGCACAGTTATGCCATGCTCATTCATCATGCATGTCACCCAAAGATGATCCCATATTCACCAATATGATCTTATGTGACTCCAAACACACCATCGCATCGCATACAAATGTACGGTCATGGCGCCGTATATCAGAGGCATCCAGGATCACCAGGATGACATGATATATTCACAATTTTAAAAATGGGTTGCTAGGTCCTGCATGCGGCATGAGGGGGCGGGGCTTCGCCGGATTGGGGTGTCCAGGAGCATGTCTCGTCGTTATATTTCTTTACAGCTCTTACCTTGGGATGTTGGCCACGTGGTTGATGCTCGGTGCTATGCTGAATCCGAATCGCTTCCTGTCGTATTCGGTGGCGGTGGTGACCTGCATCACACTGTTCATTGAAAGGTGGATTGTCCCATGACTGCGTCGAGCCCTGTCTTTGTTTCCATGCATCTTCTACAGAGTGAACGGACTGGCCAGCTGAATGATACCTGATGATGTGCCGTCCTTCAATTAGTCATCCGCAAGAGTTGTTTGTTGCTTCACGAGAACTCCGTATCAAGGACTGGCTGTGTGTGGCCGTAGGCTCGCCACGCAAACATTTCTGTTGCACTGGACCACATCATCAATATTGTCTCGGCTCATATGGCTGTAGGGCTTTCCTTGCTCGCAAGATTGGTGTGCGAAGAGAGAGACTTCCTCGGCGTGCCAATTTGCGCAAGCCCTTAGTGTTGGAATTCGAGAGTTCGTTTTCACAAAAGCGAGCGTAAACTTTCATTCTCAAAAGATATACCAGTTCGCAGCTCGAAATGCCACGAACATTAACGCGCCATCATTATTGATTGGGCGATCTATGTGAAAGTTCACTAAACAGAGTCCTACGTGTCACTGTCGTGTTCATACCGACCGACAGTGACACACCTGAGTACAGATGAACTTATTACGCACTTCCCGATGGTCATCAATGATCTGACGGCCACGATTAGTTCAGTAGATCTACAGATCTAGATCGAAGGGTTCCACAGGGTTTCTTTAGGGTTTCTTCAGGGTTTGAGCATCCTGACTACTGTAGAAGGTCTAGATAGTCATGCTTTACACCAAACTGATCAGCAGGCACTTGCAGATTCCAATACCCCTTCTAAAGGGTGACTGTCTAGTTGTCCTACTGCCAGTTCTTGGGAATGGTGCCCCTTCAGTCAGCAACACCCAGTTCTTGGGATGGTGCCCCTCCAGCTCCAGTTTATGGGGATGGTGCCCCTCCAGCTCCAGTTTATGGGGATAGTGCCCCTTCAGTCCTCAGTCTTCAGAGTTGGAGTTCTGCAACTTCATGATGCCCAGCCTTTCCCTGTGTGTAAGAAATGCTGGTAGGGGAAGAGGTTTGGTGAAGATGTCAGCTGTGTTGTCCGCTGAGGCGACGTACATGGCTTCCACCATCTTGGACTTCACCAGCTCTCGGATGTACATGTTTCTCACCTCGATGTGCTTGGATCTGTTATTGTTGACATAGTCAGATGCCAAATGAATGCCCCCCTGGTTGTCACAGTACATCTGTACCGGGGTGCAGATGTCCACCAGGTCGGTCAGCACGTTAATGATGTACTTGACCTCCCTAGCCCCTTCAGACATGGCGATTATCTCAGCCTCGGTAGTTGACAGCGACACGCATCTCTGCATGATGGAGGAGAAGATCAGTAAGCTGCCACATAGGTAGACTGCAATGCCAGATGTGGATCTCCTCGTGGTTTTGCAGCCAGCATAATCAGCATCAGTATATATGCATAGTGGTAGTGCTCCACTGGCCAGACCCAGCCCCCTTGGCACAGAGGAGGTTGTCCGCAGTACCAGCTCGTGGCCCACAGTGCCCTTAAGGTATCTAACAACCTGCTTCAGAGCCACAAAGTGCTCTGGGCCATAAGACGCACAAAACCGAGAGAGAGCAGATACAGCAGCCATGATATCAGGGCGCGTGCACCTTGCAACCCACTGCAGCTGCCCAAGTAGCCCCCTGAATGGAATGGTGGTATCCTTACCATCAGATGGGGCAAGAGAGCACCCTGGAGACATAGGCAGGCTCGCTGGCTTGGCATCCTTAAGTCCATAGGTCTCAATCATCTGAGAGATATATCCAGACTGAGATAGTTATGCCACCCCAGGTCCCCAGCGCACACCAATGCCCATCACAAGATCCAGTACACCCAAGTCCTTACAGGCATACTGGGAGTTGAAGGCTGCCACAAAGTTGGCATACCATGAGCGGCTGTTGGTGGCCACAAGGTAGTCATCCACATATGCCAATATGATGACCGTGATGTCAGAGTCTCGGATGTAGTATAGGCAAGGCTCAACATCACTGCGCCTCATCCTCTCATCATAGCCCATAATGAAGGCATCACTGGTCTCAAACCGCTCCTTGCCCGCCTGCTTGAGGCCATACACCGCCTTGAGCAGCTTGGCGCACGTCCTGCCCTGATACTCCAGCCCCCTAGGGAGCTTGACATACAGGTCCTCCTCCAGGATCGAGTTCAGGAAGGCTGTCTCCACATCCATGTGATACACCTCGAGGGCAAGGTTGAGCGCCAGAATGATAGCCAACCTCACTGAAGACAACTGTGTGCACGGGGCAAAGGTGTCAAAATAGTCAACACCATACTCCTGCTTGTTGCCCCTCACACACACCCTCGCCTTGCGCTTCTGCAACTGCCGATGCTTGTCCAGCTTGACCTTCAACACCAGGGACATGTCCAACAGACGAACACCAGGAGGGACATCCTCCATGTCCATCATCAGGAGAGCCTGCTTGACTGCAACCAGGGCCTCAAGCTCGGTCTGAATAGCGTCCATCCACTCACCAGCATCAGGCGCCTCCATAGCTTGTTTGACACTTTTGGGCTCAGTCACGCCATCTGGCAACACATCCACCGAGTTCCCAGCACACGACTTCCCCACCGCTGCCAAGCACGTGTGCTCAGGAGGGAAGTGCACCTTACCCACCGGCAGGTCAATGTGTGTGAAGTTGGTGAGCAACATGACACAGTACGGAAATGAGCTGGCCTCCACAGCTCGCGCGCATATAATGCCAGCTTCCATCTTCTCACCTCCAGCATCCACCGTGACCTCAGTGAACAGAGGGTAGTTGACATTGAGGTCACCACGGTGTGCAGCTGAGCGCACAGCAGAAGATGCTCAGGATGGCCATCCAAGTAGGCCCGGAGACTCACCCAGCATGCCTCATCCACTGCTTGCACCTTTAGCACCGCCAGAATCTCGTCACTGTCTTCAGGTAGATAGATCCCGACATCAAGAACACTGTCTCCCAGTCCACTCGGGAGGACATCATGATATGTACCATCCAACGTCGTCACCATGAAATTGGTACTCAACGGGGCCACTGCAGAGGGATCCCAGGTGGTGACCACCTTGCCCAGCTTGTCCACAGCTTCATGGAACTTGACCATGCCAGACTTGACTATCTTCCCCGACTCAGGATCATATAACAAGTAGGCTGATGAGACCTCAGAGTGACCAACATACCTCAGCTGCCTCGCTCGGTCACTGAGCTTGTGCTCCCTGCTGTCCGGGTCCACAAAGGCATATGCCAAACATCCAAACACTCGAAGATGTGAAAGGTCTTGGTGCTGCCCATACAACTTGTAGTAAGGAGACTTCTTGTGCAAGGGCTTCTGGAATGTCCTGTTCAGAATGTACACAGAGTGACGAACAGCAAGTGGCCACATGTCCACACCAAAGCCAGATGTCAAGAGCAGCGCCCGAGCCATCGCCTGCACTGTCCTATGAGACCTCTCCACACGAGCTTGGTTCTCATGGAGGTATGGCGATCCATGGCGTTGCTCAATACCTTGGTCTTTGCAGTACTGCTGTGTCTGCCCAGCAATCATCGTAGAGTCCCCATCAGTGTGCAACACCATATGATACTTCTCCTCAAGTCTCATGCGGCTCCTGTGCTGCCTCACCTCCGCCAGGAACTTCTCAAGGGCTGCCAGGTAGTCCGACTTCCTCTTCAGGAAGTACACGCATATCCATGCTGTACAGTCATCCACGAAGAGGACAAACCACCGGTACCCACCAGCACTGGGCCTGAACGGGCCACACGTGTCAGACCATACCAGCAAGCCAATCTCTGCAGCACTCTCCCTGCTAGTAGACTTCATAGATGGCCTGATCGCTTTGGTGAGCCTGCAGGAAATACACCTCTCAGGGCAGCGCCACACCAAACTCTTGGCATACTGCGCTATTGTGATACCCATAGGAACCTCCTCGTCCAGCATCTCCTGCATGGTCACGTCACCAATATGGCCAAGCCGAATATGTGCCAGCATCTTGGCATCAAGCTTCATCACTGTATGCCCATCCTTGTAGATCACCACCACAGGCCACTTGGTCTCCCTGACCCATACCTGGCTCTCCCCACACATCTCCAGGTTCTCCACATTGTAGCATGAGTCCAATGGAGCCGAGAATATCTTCTCTCCAGCAGGGTACTCATCGACAATGGTAAACAGAGATACAAACTGCCACCAACTGGCTGTCTCCCATCTGGGCAGTACCAAGAGGAACTTGGTGGACTGAGGCGCCCGAGCAAAGTCACTGAGAGCCTTCTGCAGGCATCTCAGGATGGTGTCATGCTCATAAGGTGGGTTGCCATAGCAGGCTTTACCCGCCCAGTCCCTGCTGAAGCAAGGGTTGTCAGTTGTACAATAGTCGTCCAGTATGTGGTTGTCAACGGAGGCAAACAACTCCAGAGTGAAGGGCCCATGCTGCTCAATGTGCTTCCCAGCCTCCTCAAACTTCCAGTCTGTCTTGTCCCGGTCTGAGTCGTCATGGTATGCTGCACAGGCCATGTAGGTGTCCAAAGTGCCAGATATCTGATCCTCATATATGATGTATTGGTTGCCAACTCTCGAGAATGAGAAGGTTACCCCCCCACTGGATATCTGCCTGGCCCCAAAATCAACACTGAAACCAGCATCCTCAAGCGCCACCACAGACACCAGGTTGAATGGCTGCCCAGGAATGCAGTGAGCACCAGTGAACTGCAGCCCAACAGCGCGCCCAGTGGACACATCCAGTTTGGCAAATGTGACCGTCCCACTGCCCTCCGAGGACACAGTACCAGCCTGCACCACACTGAAAGTGGAACTGGAAGCAGGATCAAAGTCACCGCCAAAATCACTCACCATATTGAAGATGTGCTTGGTGGCGCCACTGTCTATCACTGCCACCTTCCCACCGAATGCAGTCAATGGCAGGGCTCTGGTGAAGATGTCAGCCGTGTTGTCTGTCGATGCAACATACAGGGCGAGAGAGCTGCCCACAGGGTGGCCTTCATGCAGCTCACATGCATCCTCATCGCCAGAGTCACTCCCATCTTCAAGATCAGGTGCATCATAATACCAATCAGAAGAGCAGTAATCTTCAAACCCAGACGCAGCGCCCTTGGCACAGAGGCGGTTCTTGCGAGGCGGACAGAACAGTCCAGATGCCCAATCATCAGAGGGGATGCCACCCACTCCTTCAAAGGGCTGCCATGAGTGCACATCATCCTCCTCGTCCGAGTCAGAGGCATCCACCAGATCTGGCATGGTATCTGAAGCATAACCACCATCATCCGAGTCAGAGTCTGAAGCTGAATCCAGGTCGGGGATGGAGCAATCAGAGTCGTCACAAACATGGCCACCATCATCACGAGACCCAGAGAGATAGATAAGATCAGGCATATAGTTGTGCCCAGCCAATGTATGATAAGACCAGGCATGTTGGTCTACAACAACCTGTCCAATACCATATATAATGGAGGCATCCGGTGTAGCCATAAGTTCAGAATCTCCTCGGTCTGAAGAGACATCACCACTATGAGAGGAATCCCCAGAGTCATAGCCACTCTGGTCTGAATGATCACCACCATCAGATGAGGAGCCAGAGTCCCACTCATCCCCAAAATCATATCCCAGTAATGCCCAGAAGCTCTCGACCGCCTGCACAGTGTCTCGAGTAACCATACTGAGTAAAGTCACCCATGACTGCAGCCTCTCAAAGGATCCCCGTACCATAACCGGTTCCTTCTCGATCAGACGCTGCAGTAGACTGAACTGCTCGGCCACAACATGCTTGGCACACACCACCTTCTTGTGACTCACCACTCTGCCATCAACTGGAAAGTGAGGCTTCTCCAGCACAGTCACTGCCCTGTCCAACACTTCCACAGAGCCACTCATGAACATACTATGCACATATTGGACATCTGAAGTGTACCACGGCTGCCTGGGGGATATCTGATACCCAGGCCCAAGATGTTGCTCCCTTCCTGCTTCCCACAGGGCTTGGGTAGGCTCAAGCTTCCTCCCAGGGAGGGCTGTGCACAGAGTATCAATGTAGACAAACGAGTCGTGCACCGGAGCCACGGGGAAATACGTGTGCCTGTTCAATAAGAACGGATGCTTATTGGGCTGATAGGGGTGTGACTTCTTACCAGGTCTCCTCACTGCGGAGCGCCTGCTTACAGGAGCATCAGACTTCCACCGATAGACCCCACTCATTAGCTGGTCCCCACCCCCCACAGGGGTGGGACCCTCAGAAGATGTAAGCCCGTCCAGAACCGCATAGTAATTGCTCAGGGAGATACCAGACTGAGGTGCAGCACAGCCTCCCGCAGTACAACCAGAAATAAATTGAGGTAGGTCGTCAGAGAAGCAGGTAACCACGCTGTCCTTCACCAGCTCACAGATTGCATACAGAGCCTCGCCAGTGTCATCCACACCAGGGTGCTGCTCAGCTTCAGTAACAGCAGCCGCACGATTGGGTAGCTTCCTATGTTTCTGGTAGTCCTGGACCCTCTTCATTATGGCTTCCCTCCTCTTAGGATTCTTCTTGAGGTAAGCCTCCCTTTTATCCTCGTGAGTAACATAGCATTCACTGGACGAGTGTCCAGGCATATGACACACCGGACATGGAACTCGCTTGAGTAACGCAGCACGCTTCTGCTCCCCCTGCTTACGACGGTCCTCCACGATTCCAGCACCCGTCTCCGCCGCTGCTGCCGAAGTCGCGATGACGTTGTCGTAGTGGTCACATACCGCGTCGTTCAGCTTCTTGAACGACGGCAGCTCGTCCCCAGAGAACATAGTGCGGATATAGACATACGCCGGGTTCAAGGAGTCCAGCACCATAGCCACAAAGACTGCCTCCAGGCTGGCAACATGAAACATTTCACCACCCGGCAGGAATTTGCTCGTGGACGCATACTCTTCCACTCTGTCAAGAACCTCCCTCGCATTTAGAAAACCTTGTAGCGGGGGCGCGAGCGTCATGAACCTCTTCGTGTCGTCAAGCAAAGCCTTGACCTGCCGCACAAAGTACGCAGAGCCCGTGCTCCGACGCATTTTAATTAGCTGTCCCCAGGCCGAGACACCGTCTGCCTCAGTACTGTACGATCGAACAACTGCGTTCGCCGTCCTGGTAGTAACACGCGACAGAAAGTCATGAAATAACTGGTTGGCCGCCAGCGAGAACTTCTCGTCCCTCTTGATATCCTCCAACTCGCGTGCGTCCGCCAATAACAGCGACAACGCCGGGTGACGCAGAGACGGTACAATTTTACCTCGGAATTCCAGCCACTTGCTGTCATTTTCAGCCTCCTGACCAGAATAGAGCTGGTCAGTCGGGAACCCCTTCAACATATCCGTTAGAAAAGGTAAAGGTACGTCCACAGTACCACTCGCAACTCGAGATTTAACACTGGAACCAGCCACGCTGGATTCCGCGGCCTCAGGACACGCAATAGCATTCCCCGTCCCCGCATTTTGATTCGCAACAGCCAACGGCGGCACTGCGGGTGCCAGGGCTTGAACCAATTTAAAAGGCTCATTCATACGCGCGTCTTGCTGCGTAAATAGCTGTTGCTGCCTCTCTTCAATACGCGCCTCTTGCTGCGCGAAAAGATTAGCCAGCGCTGCAGAGTCCCCCCCTGCTGAGATTCCATAAGGCTTCTCCTCCTCCGGCGGTCCGCCAAAAGTAGATTCCTCACTCAGACCTGGGGGCCTCTCTGGAATAGTGGGTTTGCCTTGTCTCTTACTCATTTCGAATATTACGCGCAGTGAATTTTTGCGTGATACAAACGTCGGTTAACACTTACAATGTAAGTGGGCCCATAACCTGTTGGAATTCGAGAGTTCGTTTTCACAAAAGCGAGCGTAAACTTTCATTCTCAAAAGATATACCAGTTCGCAGCTCGAAATGCCACGAACATTAACGCGCCATCATTATTGATTGGGCGATCTATGTGAAAGTTCACTAAACAGAGTCCTACGTGTCACTGTCGTGTTCATACCGACCGACAGTGACACACCTGAGTACAGATGAACTTATTACGCACTTCCCGATGGTCATCAATGATCTGACGGCCACGATTAGTTCAGCAGATCTACAGATCTAGATCGAAGGGTTCCACAGGGTTTCTTTAGGGTTTCTTCAGGGTTTGAGCATCCTGACTACTGTAGAAGGTCTAGATAGTCATGCTTTACACCAAACTGATCAGCAGGCACTTGCAGATTCCAATACTTAGGCGGCCGTGGGGGGCGAGTTGTGAAATCCTCACCGTAAGCAGGGCTCATGTGCAACCATGCGGGCTCGGGTTTGGGCGCCATAACTAGCGGCAGCAACGTGCAGGATTATTTTGCTGATGGGAGGCGTTGTGAGCAGAGTCGCATTTGCTATATCAGGAGCCGGAGGGGTTCTTGTGTTGATGCCCCAGAACTCTGATGGAGGCTGCTTATAATTATGAATGCATGCCGCACACAAAGACACATGTGGATTTTGGTTGTGTATCATTTTTGTTTCGATTTTCCCTGAACTTTGACAGCTTCAGACGCGCTTCTTCGGAGGCACGCAGCTTGCACTCAGGGCAAACCAGCTTTAGCAGTCACTCTCCCCGAGGGTGCAACATTCACTTGCCGAGGGCATGCCGGATCACTCCCCCCTGTACTAGCGGAGAGAAGTGCATATCGATATATTTGGTAACACATGAGCCATGCATCCCAGAGTTTTCTCAGGAGCAGACACGTTGCAAACTGTGCACAATTTAATCATGCGGTGGCTGCAAGCCACATCGCCAATATATGAGAATAGGAGCACGTTCCATACCTCACAATTCACAGCCGGGCAAGGCGCGTGCAGGTACCAGAGTGCATTGACAGAGTATTCTGCTTGGAAGGAGAAGGTTTATGAACTCTCTTTGGAGGCGCTGAGGGAGCTGTTCATGGCCAAATCCGATCGCCAGCTGGCATCTCATCTGCAAACCACCGAAATTGCGAATCTACGTGAGAGCATGGTCACCAAGTTCAAGACACATGCGGGCCTCCAGGGCCTGAATCCCTCCACCCTCGCCTTCAATCTGAGCTGCAGAGATATTGAAAGCGTCTGTGAACAGCTCATCACACAGCCCCTTGTAGCTTCACTCGGGCTGAGTCACGAAGCCTTGATGGCAATGATGCAAGGCGACATACAGGTGCGTCCAGACGTTCCTTTGTTGAGCGCACGTGCTTACCTCAGAAGTATACACGTGCACTTGAGTGCCCTGGAGATATGCCCTTAATGGACATTCTTTTAAAGAAATCCAAGGTACCAGTTGCGTGACGAGAGGGCATGTGCCAAAAGGTTTGGCGAGTCTAGATTAACAGGTGTAGGCATTTAATATGTTCGCTACAGTGTCAGTGGGTAATGTTTTCGCTGCACACATGATGTCAACAACTTCGCCAAGTACGTGTTCGAGCAAATGTTGATGTGTTCAGGATAATGCACATTCCTGTCCCACTTCCAACATGGCAGACACCCGCAACTGCTGACCAGTGTCTCCTCCCTCAACTTGTGTCTGCAAGTATATCATTATATATGTATATACACGGTGTTGTGTAAGCCATCTGTATGCACATTACTGTCTGCTACATGTGTGTGAAGCTATTTCTGAGAGTACGACGCCCAATTCAATCGTACCATCGCACGATGCGTCCGACTAAAGGGGGTCCGACACCATAATTGCGCTAGCACGCGCGCTGATTACCTTGTCTGGGAATAATAAGGGGAACTCGGGGTTAGGCTTATTGTGGGAGCAAGATGTAAAACGTATACAGAAGTTGTGGGGCCAAGCCGACTTAAGTCGCGGAGTAGATGCGGGTCTGAGTGGCGAAGAAAGGGGGGAGATGACATGATGAGTCGAGGCATCCGCAGATTTTATGGAGTCAGCAGATTCAGAGTGAGCCATTTTTAATGACGCGCGTCACTGTAAGAAGCAAGCTGGGATCGGAGCCATTTATTGACACGATTGCTCTGTGTCACACTCGTAGTCGTCGTCACTGCATCAGTCCGGGCTCGCGATTAACAGTGAAATGAATGCGTGATGCACTGTTGTTGAATTCTATATATATGCATGAAGCAGTTTTTTTAACGGATTTCGATTTCTTTGAGCTCATCGAATGGCGCTGATCACCGCTGCAGGAAGTGGAACGCAACGTGTCCAAAAAACTGGAAATTTCGACCATGTGGGGGCGGGCGGTGATGCGCGGCATTATTGCGACATGTCCACCTTGGAACCGTGCTTGGCCCCCCACAGAGCTGCTGGGTGCGGTGGCCGAGCTAGCCAATTTAGCGGGCATTCCGGAAGGCTTCAGCTGCGCCTTTGTGCGATTTGCAGTCGCTGCACTCAAATCCAATAAAGAGCAGTTGCATACGTCATGTCAGCTGCTGATTCAACAGGTTCGTCTCAAAGAGCTGGACCCCAATATAAATCCCACTTGACATACAGAAGCTTCCGTATTTCTCAAAATCCATATTTGCCGGGGAGCGTCTAAGGGACTCCCCTTGAGGTGCACCACGAGGAGCGTCTGCGCGGACATCTTTTTGCCACTCGACCAATAATGCCAAAAGGCACTCCACATAGCATTCATTGAACGGGAGTTAATTTTGTCCGTATCTTCAGTTGTATAGCTAGCGTTTGTTTTACGCGCAGTGTGAATGAACTAAATTGGAGCATTCTCCAATTTAGCTCAAAGTTTGGTGCGCGGAACAAAACAGGGCGCCTGGCTTGTTTCAGGCTGGAAGTGCAAACCAACGAATGCCGAGGCTGTGCCTGTGTCTGTGTGGACTCCTTGTTGTTCACTTGGTAGCATGTTGGCTTGATCGCTTCATGCATAGTCCAAACCGACGTATGTCACTCGCCTGTCTGGTCTATCTCTCGGGCTCAGCCTACTCAGTGCCTTTGTGTGAGACCATACAAAGTCGGCGCGTGTGCTCCAATTTACAACATTCTTCTGGCATCTCCCCCCCACTCTCCACCACATCTTGTAGTGGCACTTCCTTATTAATGAACTTTCCTTATACTAATCCACTCACTTGACTACTTGTGCAGCATGATGATGCAGTCTGATAGCTCACAGTTTGATATACTTGCTGACCTGCATGGGGTACTTGGTCCTCTACAGCTGTCCAATGTTGAGAACCACAGGGACCAGCAGCACATCAACTCCGGCATTCTCACGCTGGACGAGGTCATCAGCTCGGAAGTACTCGAAAGTGTCTTCTTGCTAATCAATGGTAGGCTCTCTCGGCTCGTACCGATGACATACCAACTGTTCATGCAGCACCAGTTGCAATCTGTCCCCGTGGAACTTCAAGTATATCTATCTATTATACCAGTGCAGGTGACGGATCATCCATAATTGTAAGATCGTTTCTCGGGAAGATGTCATCATTGCTCACATTGGTATACAAATTTGCATCACCCGATGCGGGAGGGTGCGAGGCGTGTGGCTCAATGCGCAGCCCGCTTCCGGGACGCCCTGTCCCAGCTCCGTTTAGTGTCTCTCTTTCGGTTTGGACGGGATCCGGAATCGTGCACCGGGATACCGGCTCGGGACTGCTCCAACGGTCTGCAATAAGCCATGAATCTGCGCCAGTCTAGTACTCCTTGCTTTCTGGACTCTTGGCATGCGCTCACGGGTCACTGAACGGGCCGGGTCGTAAATCCAGGATGATACCGCTTTCACACATCACTTTAATGAGTGGCTCTGACCAAAATCCCACAGGTCCCCTATGACTTGATATGCTGGCATTGCTTCCCCTTTCCTGGGGCAGACAGTCGTGTCTCTGTGCGGCGTGCGTGTGTGTGTGTGCGTTTATGGTATCTTGTCACGGCCCCGCCCTGCTCTTGATTTGCTTCTCACATCCGCTGGGATGATGGTGGGCTGGCTTTTGTTGCCCGATCTCATGCCGTTCAGTGTGTGTGTGTGTGCCACTTTATAAATGGGGTACTGGCATCTCGTTGTTAACGGGGACGGCCACTGGAATGATTTGGATGATGGGATGTGGCTGTCCCTGTGGTACCCTTCTGGCGGGTACTGCCTCTTTGAGGGCGTCGGGGATTCGTCTGCGGCTGGCTCTATTTATGTCCAGTGCCTTGGGGCTTTTTCACCTGCCGGGGGACTGGTGATCGATACCCACTTTATGGGGTACTGGCATCTCGTTGTGAACGGGGACGGCCACTGGAATGATTTGGATGATGGGATGTGGTTGTCCCTGTGGTACCCTTCTGATGGGTACTGCCTCTTTGAGTGCGTCGGGGATTCGTCTACGGCTCGCTTTTTGGGAGTGTCTTGGATTCGTCTGACGCTAGCTCCCTCTCCGTGTACAGTGCTCATGGTTATTACACATGCCGGGGGACTTGTGTTCTTTGACCTTGATATGAAGTACTGGCGGATCGCTGTGAACGGGGACGGCCGCCGGGTGGAAGTGGGTTTTGGGAGGCGGTTATCCCTGTGGTGCCATTCTGGCGGGCACTGCCTCTTGGAGAGCTCGGTAGATTCGTCTGTCGTGCTGCGAGGAGAGGCAGAAGGTGGTGAAGTACACCTTCTGTGTTTTCCCTTGAATTTTGTGGGGAGCACTTAGGTGCCCGCATGTTTCCTTTTTTTTGACATGGGGTGTCCATGCTGTGTGGTGTGACTGCATTCATGACATAACCATGGACCAACAGGTCCCATCCATCGACCGGGAGCCACTGGGGGGCATGCCAGCAGGGTCCGCTTACTCCGTAACCCAGAGACCAACAATTGTTTGGCGACGATCGGTCACATCGTATCATCTTTCCATGCTGCTTTGCATTTGGGTTGGGAATATGTATGCGTTTGTGGTATCTTGTCACGGCCCTGTCCTGCTCTTGATTTGCTTTTCACATCCACTGGGATGAGGGTAGGCTGGCTTTTGTTGGCCGATCTCATGCCGTTCAGTGTGCTAGTTATCCTTGGACCCAGAGGGATGTAGATGATGGGACGTGGCTGTCTCTGTGGTACCTTTCTGGCGGGTGCTGCCTCTTGAAAGGCTTTGTGGGTTGGTCTCTCCTGACCGGTGCCTCTTGGTTGTCACGCCTGGCGGGGGACTGGTGTACATTATCCCAGATTTGAGACTCTGACACCGCGTTGTGAACGAGGATGGCCACGGGATGGATGTGGGTGATGGGATGTGGCTGTCCTTGCTGTGGTGGTGCCTTCCAGACGAGCACTGCCTCGTCGGGAGCATTCTGGATTCGTCTGCAACTTGCTCTCCCTTTTATCTGGTACCTTCTGATTTTTTCACCTGCTAGGGGACTGGTGATCCCTTGGTTGATGCGGTATGAGGTACTGGCGCTTCGTTGTGAACGGGGACGGCCACTGGAGGGATGTGAGTGATGGGACTTGGCTGTCCCTGTGGCGCCTTCCTGGCGGGTACTGTCTCTTACGCAGCGTCGTGAATGCGTCTGGCGCTGGCTCTCTTTCTTGTCCGGTGCTTCATCGTTGTGACACGTGCTGGGGGACTCGCGTTCAAGGACCCACATATGGGTTACTGTCACCTCGTTGTGAACGGGGACGGTCGCCAATTGGCAGTGGGTGTTGGGATGCGGTTGTCCCCGTGGTGCCTTTCTGGCGGTCACAGCCTCTTGGGGAGCACGGCAGAGGAGTCTGCCTTTGCTGCAAGGAGATGCAGAGATTGGCGAGGTCCACGTTCTGTGTCTGCCCTTGATTTCCGTGGAAAGCACTTAGGTGCCCACATGTATTTAGTCTTTTCTCATCAGATTTCCATGCCGGCGATGGTTGATATGTATTTTGGGGTGCCCAGAGCAAGTAGGGGAGACCTTGCTTGGTGGAGCGTACACAGCAGCTGGGGCTCCCCTTTTTCGTTTGAATCCTTTGGCTTGCCTGGGCTCGAGCACCGACATCGAATATTCCCGTGAAGGATCGATCTGCAGTACGAAGCTGGATGACCTCCCAGCTACCTGACATTGTTTTACTGTGATTCATGTGTGTGGTGGGTCTGCTTTGCGTTTGCGATATGTTAAAGTAGGCGGTATCTTGCCACGGCCCCGCCCTGCTCCTAAATGCTTCTCACTTACACTCGTGGGATGATGGTGGGCTGGCTTTTGTCGGCAGAGCTCATGCTGTTCAGTGTGTGTCATCCCTGCAGGTAATTTGGATGGTTTGGTGCGATTGATTGAGCGACACTGGGCCACCAGTGAATCGAAACCACTGGTCAAGCTATTGCGTTGGTATGTTGCGTTGAAGTCCTCGTTGGGTGGGGCACACGTGGGGAAACTTGAGCTGACCCATATTCGTGCAGACCTCGTATCTCTCAGTTCTCAGGTACTCGTGGCAACGCCCTCGTAGCTTCGTTATGTAGCTGTAACCGGTAGTACTTTCCACATGTCTTAATTTGTGAGTGAATAATTTCCTCTTATCTATGTCCTGGCACGGTATAGCATTCGATTCCAGTATAGAAGCTCATCAACTCTCTACATTAAGAACTCTAATCAGAACTCCAATCCTATCGTTTCTTATCCAGTCCAGTCCAATTCAATCCGAATAACTTTTGTGGTGATAAATCCACCTTGCCGCTCTCCTGTGCGCAAGGATGGATGCATGCAAGAATTGACAGTCGTTGGCCTGCTCCAAGAGGAATTTTCCTTGTTCCAAAGGAAATAAAGGGCACACAACTGACTCATCTGAAACCAGTGTACAGCAATTCCGCCCAATGTGCCGACTGTCCATGTGTGCTGCGCCAGAAAAGTATCACGCGAGCCAGATTCGTAAGACTGCTTGTCACACCGATGAGCGAATAGTTGGAAGTTTTCAGTGGGTGTTAGATTTTGATGGACATCGGGGCAGCGCTGGTTGAATCACAGTTGCTTGACATCGACAAAGAGGTATTTCGACAGCTCGCGAAGCTGTGCATGACGAGCAGCGAACCATCCTCTCTGGCAGAGCATAAGCGGTGCATTGCTGAGCTCGGCACCGCACTGAAGCTCGATGGATCAATCCTGGACCGAGCAGATCAATCTACTTTGCCTCTAGATGCATATCTACAGGCGGTGAAGGGATCGAAATCCGCACAGCACGCTGTTCAATGGATGAGTCCTTTTTTGAAAGAAACGGCCCCAGCAAAGAAGCAAAAGAAGAACGCCCGCATCAGAAAGAAGAAAAACCTGCTTGCGCTCAGTTCGATAGTGCACAGGAGCTGGATCGATAAAGAGCACCGCCGCTTGCCACCCAGCATGTCCAACAATCTGGCAGCCGGCACCATTTTACGGGCATGCCTACTGTCCATCTTCACTCCCGAGCCAAGCGCCGATGGCAGTATTCGCGGTGTTGATGTCCCAAGGACTGCTCAGCTGAGCATGGTTGACCTTCAGCCAGTGGTGATGGCGTTCCACAGCGGCACAGTCACGCAGCGATGCCTAATGGAAGTCGCAGCCCTTTCCTTGTGGAGAGGCTCGAATGTGACAGCTCTGCCCAACCTGGCCAGATTTGCCGGCATCCAAGTGGAGAAGATGGAACTTTTCAGTCACTTCGTTGCACTTTTTGCTCTGATTGAACGCGCACGGGCTGATTCAGTGAGCATCCGCCCCAAGCTATCTCCCACCGCCCACCTCCCTCATGAGGCATACATTCAGCTATTGCCATTCTTCTAGCGCATAACAAGTACCTTCCTTGTGGTTGTGTGGAAAGGCTTCCCTTGGTTTGGGTGTCCCCCCTCATCTTCAGGCCAGATGATTTTGCTGTAATAATATAGGTATGCATGTATATGCACGCACGTATGGATGTATATACGTAACAATGTAAGAACAAGAAAATATCCACCCCTTTCGGGGAGGGAGGGAGGGAGGGCACCAGAAGGCCTATGAATCTGGCTTCCCATCCAGATTCATAGGTGATCATTATCCACCTCGGATTGAGAATAATGCGTTCAGAAGGGAGGAAACAAGCGAGTGTAGACGCACCAAGAGCTCCGTATCCTAAGGCATGTTCTCAAGAGCCCTAGCAGTCAAATCAAAAGCGCGAGAGTGCATGTCGAGCATGTTCCCTAACGCCCGTCCGCCCCCAGACACTCCTTCACAATCGATTGATTGAGCAATCATCGAGTGCAAGAGACGCAGTCTTGCTTGCGCAGAAGACGAGGCACTCAGATGGACTTGGATGCGACTGTTTCGCTGTCTGCAGGACTGTTATGAAATGGATAAGGACTTATGCAACGTTATGGCCAAGCTCCCACGACAAGCGAAGACGTTATACGTTGGTTATAAAAAAAAAACGGTGTCAACAAGTGCGATAGCCACTCGCAGTTGCATGACAAGCTCAAGAGCAGAATCAACAATCTATGCAATAGCCACTCGCAGTTGCATGACATGCTCCTTCAGGTCTTCAAACCTTACCCGCACCGCATGCTAGTGCTTGCCCTGGCAAGCATCGCCTCGGGCCGAGGCAGCGAGGACAGCATCACGAAGCTCTGCAAACTGCTGAACATCCCCTTGGAATACATTAAACGACGAACGCTCTGAATTGGAAGAAGTCACTCCTTCCAAATTTTTATTTTTTTTGTTTTTGGTTTGAAATGCTTCCAAAATGATCATGAGTGACCGGAATGTCGTTGGTTCATCGCCGGGTGCCCCGTACGGCCGTGTGTCGCTTGAGTCCGCACTAGTCGCGTGGCTAGTGCGAAGTCAGATCGCACTAGTGATGTGACTAGTGCGATCGTAAGAATTCTGAAAACCCCGCCTCGTACGATGAGAAAAACTTCCGAAATTATAACCACCCTATTTTTTGGGCATGATATGTTTAAAATAATGTAAAAAAACATCAAAACAATGACCTTCAAAAAATCTTCCAAATCAAAGCGCATCTTCCAATTAAGAGCGATCGTCGTTATTAAGCTGCTGGTGGACGTGGCCCAGGGGGATTATCTGAGAATTCTCGGCCTCAGAATTGCGGAGCTGGGCGATCGGAGCAGAGTCGTCCTCGCTGCTGCGATTGATCAGTGTGCTCCGGCAAAGAGGATGCTAAAAACGGTCAGAGGTTTCGAGGAGGGTAGATCCGGGGCCAAGAAGGGCGAGGGCGACAATGCACCTGCCGGAGTGTTTGAAACCAGGCGGAATCTGCATGACACCTTCGGCTTGCTGGACATTAAGGTGCTGATGCCGCTGTGCTGGATGAGAAGGCTGCAGCTTCTGAGTAAGCTCACCGAAATGTCCGAATACGGAATCGTCAAGGCTCTACAACAGGTGAGCTCAAACTATCAACCACGCAGCTAAGTACTACTGGTCAATTAATCTCACAAGGGCTGCGGCAGGCAGGTCCTTGCCTTTCGTCGGCATCAATGAAGTGTCACAGCAATTTCTTGAAGGTTTGCACCAAAAATGGAGAGTACAATGCCTAGGCTGTAGCTGAGTGCGAGCTAAGGCTGTAGGAATGATGGGCTGGTGTTGAGGAATCCGCCACGGCTTGCAAGTTGGCCGTTGCCTTACATGGGTACCTAAACCCTAAACCATTAAACCTATTTGATCCATATCTAACAATTAACGCACGCCGCGGCCGAAATGCGCGAGGCGGCCCCTCAGCATATTAAAAGAGAGTGGCGATTGCTCGATCGATGCGGTGCGAGGGGGTGGCGAGGGGGTAGCAATTTGTGACCAACCAGCTTACTTGTAGGCATACTGTATTCTCAACGTCAATCGTAGCCATGCTTGGTGCTCGCCGCATGTTCTCCACTTTCTTCAATACTGTAGGGCACGTCCCCACAAAACGTCACACCAGGTTGTGCCCAATGAGAAGTAGCGTCAACTGTGAGCGTGGACTGCGGGAACCTTCGCGCCTTTGGACCGTGATGCAGGTTTCCATTCGACACATTGGGAACACAATAGCGATCCGGACCCCATTCCAACGACAAAGCTTTTTTGCATCATCGTTTGCTTAATGCTGGAAGAGCTCAGAACGTGAGCTGGATATCTTCTTTTTGTGGGTTTGTTGATGACATGTGCGGAATGTTTGCGTTGTTCCGCAATCGCGAGGGTCTTGCACAGACCATGGCCAGTGCGCACAGAAAGTTCTAGCCGCAGTTATCGCCGCAGTTTCTTTAAGTGCATCATCAAATTGAAAACCCAGTCACATCTGACGAGCTTTCCAGCAGTGAATGTCTCTTTCACAATGCAGGGATCGCTTTTAGGCATGCACATGTCAGACATGCTGTCGTGAAGGTCCACACCTGATCTTGGCAAAGGAGGTCTGATTCCACAGGAGGGAACCTTGCTGTTCTGTTTTCTGCAGGCACATCTATCGAAGAGCAAGACTTCAACCTACCAAGTTCTGGTGAGGAATATTGAGCGTGACATAAAAGTAATTGGCACATCGCTGGACAAGTTGCTCCGCGAGTGTACCCAAGCAGCCAACCCTACCATTGATGTGAGCAGTGGCCCGCTGCAGGAGACGCTGGTGTACACGACTCCCAGTCAGATGCGTGCAGCAGACATGCTTTCCGCATTAGATTCAGCTTACACTTCACAGCTACTATCTGACATTCAGCTCCTGTTGCAACCCGGAAAGAACGCCGCGCCAATATCCCAGAGCGTGGACACAGACCCTCCTGGCGAAGAAGAATGCACAGATACAATTGTGCACCTCGAACCCTTGGAAAATGTTCCCAAGACCACGGACGCAATTACAGATGATGACAAGAGAAACCTAGACCAAGAGAAAGATGACAAAGTCGAGGAGAATGCTACGAAGGAGCCCAAAGAGAAACAAAGCCATGATGGAAATCTCGATAAGGAGTCGGAAGATGGGGATGGTAAGAAGGAAGAGGAAGCTGAGAATGGTGCAGAGGACGGGAAGGTGCAGGAGGACGAGAAGGTAGAGGAGGCCGAGGAGGACGAGGACGAGGAAGTGGAGGACGAGGAAGTGGAGGACGAGGACGAGGAAGTGGAGGACGAGGAAGTGGAGGACGAGGAAGTGGAGGACGAGGAAGGGGATGACGAGGAAGGGGAAGAGGTGGAACTTGCAGACGTTATGGACGAAATAAATAATTTGGGTGAATCCAAATCTACTGCCAAGAGTCCACAGTGGGCTAAAGCCTTAGAGATGCACAAGCAGAAATCTCAGGCCGACACAGTCACGGACCTGCTCAAGTGTACGCAGCAGCTTCTCAACGCTGATATGGAACATTATGTGAGCTTACTATTAGCACCACTTCAGAGTGGCAATTATGATGGGAACATCAAGAATATTGAGGAAAAGCTCAAGAGCCTCCTGCTGAAGACAACGACCGAGGGACATGAAATAAGGCTCACCCCCTATTTACGCATCTTCCTCAAGGCGTGTGCACTTCAGCAGCACGCCGTGAACAATGCGCTGAACAGCCGCTGCTCTGGTTCCAAGCTGAGGCTAGAAGACCCGCCACTCTGTGTTGCTGCCCGCACTTGGCAGACAGTTGTAAATGTAACCACTAAGCTCTCTCCACGGCCCTTTGCAACCCTTTCTATGTTCAATCTAAACCGTACATTTCTTAACAGAAGATCTCCATCACTTAATCTGTTACCTGTGCACATGATCGTGTGCCCCATCAGGTTGATGGTATGAGTTATGCATAATTAGTTATGAGGACCTGGGTGACATTCATTTGCGTATCCGAATGTTTGTCGACACTGTTGTAAGTCATCTCAAACCATGCCATACCACAAGGGTGTGCACAACCACCCTCATAGTGGATTGAGCATCATCATCGATGAAACCTTTGCTGGGTGTGATGTTGTGGCAAGTCTGTGCATCGCTTCACTGTCTGCATTCCCCATTCATATGAGAGTATTGCACCTGCCTTGCAGCAGCTTGTGGGCAGAGTCAGAGTCGCGGGTGGCCCTAAGAGGAATATGTGACAGCATGACCCTGTCGCTATGATCACCCCAGAGTCGCACACAGCCAATGGCGCATATTGCAGATGGCGTCATCCACAAACTCTGAAGAATGTAGTGTGAAATAATAAATGAGATAATCGATCATGACATCTTGACCAGAAAAAGGAGGGCTGCGACATTCAGTTTGGCGTCTATCGAGAAGGGCTGATAATTCGTGTTTGTGGGGGGTGGGTCGCGTTGGAGGGATATATACGGCAGCAATGCAATAAGCTATGCGCGGAGTCTCCGTTTCCTCACCTCGAAAAGAATCTATCACGGACGCTGGGGAGCTATACTGCGCTCTTCACGCAGGCGGCCTGCGCGGCCAGGAGCAGCGACTTGCACGCCATCAAAACAGCCTTCCTGCCGCTGGTCCGGATCACGTCGACGATCCCGGATGCTGCGGAGTTGCAGCTCGTCTTCTTCATGACAGTCGCGTTGGGCTCGGCCTTGGAGAACAGCCAGACGGTGCGCAAGTCAATGGAGCTATCACGGTTGCGGAACCAACCTCAGCTGATGCTAAGTACCCTCAGCCTCTTCCACAATGACGCCACCAACCTGACGGCGGCGGCTGAATTTTTCGAGGCCGAGCTCGGGCTGGTCCCAAGCGAGATGTTCGTGGGGTTGGTTGCGGCGGTGAAGCACGACAGTGAAGGTCTAGGGGTCTTGCCTTCTGCGATGAACTTGAGCCACTGCCTGGCCTCTGCAATTGTCTCCATCACCAACTACACCACAGCGGCCCGGGATGCGTCCCAGATCGGGGCCCTCAGCCATTTCATTGGGCTCAAGCGCCCGCAGGCGCTGGAACCTCTGCTCAACATTCTGCAAGGCCAACGCGGCTGTGTCAGCCACTGGGCGCAAAAGCTGGCAGGCTCAGCAGCATCGAAGAAAAATGGGCCACAGCAGAAGGAGCGCATGCTTGAGCAGGAGGAGGAGCGCATGCTTTTACATCGTGCGGATGCCGTGGCCGCGATTGCCGCCGGTCGCTGGCCTATCGACGAGCACCACCTTGCAGCGATGGAGCAAGCCCTGTTGCCTCACCTGCATCCCGCCCTCGCCTCCTGTGGGGAACACGGCGTGGCATCGCATGTTGACTACTTCACCAATGTTACACAGGAGGAGCAGGAGACTGCCCCACCAGTCCGACTGCAAGTGGGTGTGAAGCTTATGATCCTCTTGGGTCACCGGCGGAACAACGCAATGCAAGAAGTGGCGGACAAGTGGAACATCGCGAAGAAAGTGGCGGATCAGCGGAGGCAGTCGGCGGCGGAGAGGGCCACGGGCGCAGAATCCGCGGCGCCGCATAGCTTCTGCGATCTGGTTTGGGAACCAACTCAAGTCCCCGAGGACTTCGAGAGAGCCGCTGAAGATGACAGGTAGGTCCCTATCCGAAGGCCTTACTTTGCATGTTCATGGTCATCTCCTGCAGTGCTCAGCATGGCCGGCGTTTCATTTGGGGAAAACCTTTAAAGACAATTGTGGCGGAATGTGAGACCCGGTAAACAATAACTTGATCTGCAGAGGGTGGTCTACTCATCAGGTGTATACAACACGTTTATTGCATGACGCTGTATATCTCATCACGGCCTTCAACAGTGCGGCATGTGTACCTAAGAGTAGAGGGGGGATGGTTTTGTCAACGTATCCTCGTTCAGCCTAGAGTGGCATCATGGCGAGCTTTCTTAAGTGAGGATCAGCAATCATCAAGACCAGCGCGTCTCTGAATCCTCTACATGTCCACTGACAGCACCATACCCATACGCACCCACTCAGTCACCCCAAAGGCTGCTTGAGCCAGGCGCTAGTCTTATTTGTGACCTACCTCCCAATGTACGACTAAAGCGTCCCCAGAGTGCCACGTCAGCTTGCTTGCACATAATTTGGTGTGCCTCCTCCAGGGATAGAATCTTAAAGGGGCTCAGATCAGTGACCGGCGCCCACGCCCCCGGCATCTGAGCGACTGCCCGTTGTTGTGTGTGCTACCCGGCTGTAATATACACCCAGTTGCCAGGCGATTCCACAGACCCTCCATCAGGACATTTGTGCAGCTCCTCTCCCTGGAGAACATGGGGGTGCGCCTCACCCCATTCGTTGCGTTTAATAATTCTTATTCAAACATCGGACCCCATGATTGATTTGATTGATTGGGGTCCGAGCTTAGTTAGGCGCTAGGCGCACTACCACTTTGTGATCACCATCAGCTGTGCTCACAGCTAAGTAAGGTAGGACCCGTAGCAGGGTCACAATCGTTAGCCTACTTTTTTT
>LGRX02030990.1:0-45931 GCA_001247695.2 Cymbomonas tetramitiformis | reverse complement strand
ATGCAACCAGGCATCTGTATCATGCAACCACTCGTCGGCAGCATGCAACCAGATCTCTGTAGCATGCAACCCCGCTGCTCGTACCTCCCGGTACATCAGGCGCCATTGCCATCTGCCAGAATCCATCTACCGCGTCGAAAGACGAGAAATATTTGGCTCCGTGCATCTCATCAAAGAGTTGCGTTGCTGGATGTCGGGCAGTGGGTACCGGTCCTTAACAGTTTGACTGTTAAGAAGCCGGTAGTCGATGACTAACCTCAATATGTGAGGTTTCTCAGGCTTTGGAACCATGAGACAAGGGGCAGCGAAAGGGCTGGAAGAAGGGCGAATGTACCCTTTGCTCAGGAGCTCATCCAACCTTTCCCGCAACTGAGTTAACTCTACCATGGACATTTTGTAGGGGCGTTTGTTTGGGGCTGCTCCATCCCACTGGGCTTGCATGCGGATGTGAGCAAAGTCCTCACGCTTCAGGTCATCATAGTGGGGTAAAGTTTCCCTGATGACCGAAGGTTTGAAGTTGCCGCAACGCTCTTCAAACTTTTCTCGCCACTCGGGGGTAACATCCGCGTCTGGTAGGTCCTCGTCAGTGGCGACTGCGGAGAGCATAGAACTTCCTATGGCTGGGGTTGCAAAAACCAGCAGCACATCATGAGGAAGTCCCGCCGGGTCGCTCCTACTGCCACTGTGTCTGCGGCGGTATGCCTTTATCTCCTTAGCAGCCTGTGCCGCGGAGAGCATGACAATCGGTTCCAGGGCCATGGCAAACTTGGCCTCTTTCGGAGAGGGACTTTTCCCTGGAGAACATCCAGCTATGCTTACTGGTTTGTTCTTATGGTGGAACTTGACAGAGCCCCATCCGGAGTAGTCGAGCGTCACAGGGGAAAGGGATCTCAGCCATTTCCCTCCAAGAACAATGTCTACTTTGATTCCCAAGGGGAGGACCCGCATCTGGACCACTTCTGAGTATGTTCCCACAGAAGTTTCTGCGGTTAGTTTCCCAAAAGCGACCTGCGAGGAAGTTTGGACGGATCCGTCTGCTAAAGTGACATTCAGAGGGTCTCCATTGTCCCTTACCGTAAGGTTGAGAAGATCAACACATTTGGTAGACACGAACTCTTCTGATGCTCCGGAGTCTACTAGCACTCTTACTCTACGTCCTTTGAGGCGGGCCCAGAATACTAATAACAGGGGCCCTTCATCATCTCGGGCTGCAGCCAGCTGACTGCCGTGGTCCCAGATAACCTGACCGTCCCTTCTCAGATGGGCGCATAGAGCGTTGCGGGCATTCTGGTGTATTTTGGGTGAGGCTGGTACCCGCTTCTGTCGCCGCGAGGTGGCAGAGCTGGGGGCTGCGGACTGGGCTGCAAGGGGAGGTCCGAAATACCATCCTCCTTCCTCTTCTTCTCTTTGGCGTAAGGCTTGCAACTTCTCTCTCATTGCTTCTGCTCTCACCCTTCGCTGCTCTCTTCGTAGGGTGCGACTCCCTACTGCAAGGGGATAGGAAAGAACTTCGAAACACGGAGAAATGGAATTCTCCGGCGGGGTAACTGTCACGCACTGGGCTTTCGCAGCGGGGTCAGGATCATGAATTGGAGAGGTCTCGAGGTTCGCAGCATCCGATAGGGAGATGTTTCTCTTGGGCAGTTCCTCCTGCTCTACTCCTTCAGGGATGATGGCCAGCCGTTTTCTGGTTCTGGAGGTCCATTGAGCTTGCAACTCCTTATCAGGGGTTTCTGCGATGCTGGCTAGGATGGCAGGTTCGACTGCTTCCTGAAACAATGGTATTCAAGGGGGTTGGAGTAATAGGTAGGGTCATGGCCGCGGACTGAAGATGGGAACGCATCATCCTTTGCGTCAGATTCAGCTCATCCAGGTCTTCATCATCTTGCGACGAGAGCCCCAGAATCTGTGGCTTGGATGAAGGAATTTGGACTGCGAAATAATCCTTTGCGGAGGAGGGAGTAAGAAGATAGTCCTCCGGTAAGGTTTCTTCTGGCGCAGGAGTTGCTATGGAGCTGGGACTGGCCCGTTGGGCGGCAGTCGCTTTCTCTGCTTCCTCTCTCTCTCGCTGCCGATACTGATGTACCCGAAAGAGGCTACACCAGGTGTCCGGGATTCCTACGTCTCCGCCGGTGCCGGGAATGGTCCCGCACTCAGTTTCTAAAGTTATGCAAACTGCTTCCTCGGTAGCTGTCAGGTTCAAGGAAAGATGACCGTGCCAGCGGTTCCACCGACTGCGGTATCTCTTCCAACCTTCGGGTACCCACGAGTCTACCTTGGCGTGACCTTCGGAGGTCAGGGCTGCCACCGCCACTTGCTCTAGGTGAGTGAGTTCTCTCCAGGCCCTCACTCTATCCTCTATGGAGTCTGCACTCTGTCCTGGAGGCTTGTCTCCTAGTTGCTGTACCTCTACTTCCAGAGCTGCTTTCTCCCTTACGGACTTGGGGGGGTCGAGGTCTGGCAGACCGTTTGCGGTGCGTCTGTTGCGAGGGCGCAGAACTGGGGTACTCTCGCGAAGACTGCCACTGGGAAGGGCATGCAGCTGGTCGGGAAGATGACGGAGGAACCTCAGGGCGAAGTTTAAAAGGTGGTGCGGGTTTGACTGACGCACTCCTCTCCTCCCCACTGTCGTCGTGGGGTTCCTTCCGAAGATTCTGCTGTCGGACTTTTCCCTGAATGCGCTCTCGCAACTCCTGCATACGCAAGGCTAGAGGCCGTCGGGGCACCCGATGGCGGGGAGGGCGTTTCCAGGGGGGAACAGTTGCAGCTGACTGCGAGTGTAATAGGTCTGGGTGATTAGTCTCCCATTGCACCTCCTCTGTGATGACAGGAGAGGGACCTTCTGCTGAGTGTGAGCGGTCAACGCTGAACTGCTGAGGAGGTTGCGCAACCTCCTCAGGTCCCAAGCGTGTTCTCCGCTTCCTCCTCCCAAGATTTATTATTGGGTCATTCTTATGTCTCCTTCGACGGTGTCGGGACTCGCGGTGATGGGCCTGGCGATCCTCGTCGGTGGACAGGTTGGAGAGATACAGGGCCTCATCCTCGAAAACGGGTTTCCTTTCGGGGGGGCTCTCCTGTTTCTTATCCAGATCCGCTGGCTCGTACCAGGTGTCTCCTATTTTAACTCCGCGTCGCCAGGTGCGACCCCATCCCTGCGGCCGCAGGAAGTCTATGCCTATGGGGTTCTGGGGCCCGCGCCTTTTCTTGGCGAACGCGGTCGTCGCCTGGGGCCAGGGACGATTACCTAGCCCCAGCGTACGGCGTTTTACTGCCGGGAGTCCTCCTCTTCGGATTCCGCAGAGGACGTCTCCGCGGGAGACGCTGCGGACGCCTCCCCGGCTTGAAAAGCCTCCAGGGCCTCAGCCTCATCCTCTAAGTCCCCCATGTCTGCTTCCAATGCTGCTACCTGAGCCTCGTTTCTAACTCTCCGTTGGGTCAGTCGGTTGGGGGCATCCGCCACCCACTGACGCTTGCGTTCCTCATGCGGATAATCCCTCCACAAGTGGTTCTCCGCGCCACAGACGAAGCACTTTCGGGGGGGGGCGAGTTAGACTCGAGGCGCCAGTGACAGCGTCCTGAGCGCGGAGGTCTGCAGAGTGGGGCTCCTCTCCTTCATCCTCTGATTCCTGAACTGCGTTCAGACGGGCTGGCGTCCTTCGTTGAGAAGTACTCCACGAACGGCGCCTGTTGCCCGAAGTTTGGACGGGGGAAGGGGAAGGTGCTGCTGGCAGACGGGAGAGCTCGCTTTTCTCCAGTTTAGTGGCGACTGTGATCACGTGCTGAAGAGCTGTGGATCCAGGGTGGCGAGCCTCCCAGAGGTGAGGCTGGATGATGTCCAGTCCATCCTCTGTCAGTCTGTCCATTACTGCCTGTTTAAGATGCAAACCTGACCAGTACTGGTACAGCATCTGGTTGACAGGAATGGATGGACATCCTTTCACTGATCCTGCTAGGAGCTCCGTGACATCCCACCATCCGGTGAGGCGGGTGCAGAAGAGACGCGCTGACTCCTCGCGACGCTGAGTCATCCGACTGACCATTCCCGCAAGGCCCATTAAGACAGTTTCATCAAGGACGCTGCGGGCCACATCTGCTAGAAAGGGGGGAAGCGCGTGGTAGCGGGAGGCCCAGGCCTCCTCGTCCTTCATGAGACCCCCCTGACGCAAAAAGGTCAGGGAGCGCTTCTGTAGGCGCTGGATTGCTACCTCTTTCAGAAGTTCGGGCATAGTCAGGATGGTAGCCCCTAGTTTGTAGGAACTGGGGCGATGGAGAGCAAAGCTGACTATTCCCCGCTGCACTAAATAAGTGAGTGCCTCAGTAAAAGCTGGCAGAGCGGAGATGTCTTCTTGCGCTGAGAGTAGAGTTTCCTGAGCAGGATACCACGGGAGTTCCTTCACCAGTTTGATGCAGCCGCTCACCGTTTTTGACTCGGTGTGGACTGTCCTGGCATCGACTTCTCCCATTAGGTCAGCCCATCCGGGTCGCTGACTCATGTTCGGGATAGTCATCATTCCTGGGGGGTGCTCTTTATCCAACTCTGAGGGTCCTGCGAACCTGACCTCTTGTGAAGGCTTGGATGCAGGTTCAGAGTCCTTGCGAGCCGACGCTGGGGCTTGCTCCTTGGACAGGGAACGGAAGATATATTCCTCCGAGCCTGAGAGGGCGGCCCATACCATGCGGCCGAACTCTTCGTATTCCTCCATCTCAGATTCCAGCGTGGTGGGAGGAATGTTAGCCCACACATAAGCAGGGTAGCGACGGTGTCTGGGCCCTACGCGACTTTCCGCGGTCCGGCGCGCGCTTTCCGCTTGGTCCTTTTTGACGCAGAGCGCGAACGCTTCTCCTTGATCCAGACCTTCCAGCCGCAGTGGGGTGCGTACGGGTCCTTGCGCTGCGAGGTCTCGAATGTCCAGTCCGATGTGACTCAGGGTCGCCCAAACTCGCTCTAGGACATTGTCCTCTTTTCCAGGAGACGAACTGGTGGGAAGGCGATACTTGGACGGACTGGTGCTACCGGGACTGGTTGTAATGATCCCGGAGCGCGTGAGCCATAGCGTATCTCCTTCCAGAGTCCACACAATGACATCTAGTCGCGACTCGCCATCCGCCAGATCCGAGGCTGGAGGCGATGGTGGAGGAGATGTCTTGGAACCGGAGGAAGAGGACGACGGCGGACCGGGGACTGAGGCGGCAGGTTCCAGGGGGCCGGGAAGGGCCAGTGCGGGTTGAGACCCGACATTGGAAACTGACCCGTCCGTGGTGGGGGCTCCAGACGCAATGGATTGCGACTGCAGGGAGGCGAGACTCAGTAAAGAGAGTTTGCGCACTTCCTCCTGCAGTGCGGCGAGGATGTCTGAGGTTGACTGGGAACTCGTGATGGTTCCTGCTGGCGGCTGAGTCCCAGAGTCGCCTAGAGTGAGGAGCGGAGGAGCTTCCCTCGGTGCGGAGGCGTGGTCCGAGCTGTCATCCGGTGAGCGGAATGTCACAGGGATAGATGTGGACTGACTCGTTTGTGATATGCGCTGACGCCGTCGAGCGGCTCGCGATAGGCGCGGAGGAGCCAGCTCCGGGTCTCCAGTGGATGCACTGCGAACTGTGTAAAACCGACCTGATGCGGCAGGAGGGGCTCCGATCCTGGCAGGCGCCGATTCCGCGCCGGATTGGCGATCCTGGCTCTGTGCCCTATCCCTTGGTGGATGCCCTATAGGCGCCTAGTTGGAAAAAGTGCAAATGTCGGCCGCTGCGGGCAGTGGCCATTTACTGAAAATGCCTGCCGCAGGCGAAAATTTTGAAAAAAAAAGAATATTTCTTCCAAAAAATCCCTCAATTCTTAATAGGAAATTTAACAATCACTACAAATGAGGAATATTGTCAATATTCTCCTTCATACCAAATACTAGTATCATCATCAATAAAATATAAGATACCATGAAATCATAAGGTACATTGTTTCACTCCATAAATGAGAATTTGCTATCTTCCTTCAAAAGTCGGTCAATAACTTCTGACACGGTGTGAACCTTAGCGCGGATATCTGAGGTTGTGAAATGCCACTTCGTCGGTCCACCAAAATGATGATTCAGGGCGTCCCGCACAAACTTATTTGAGCGATGGGGAGCTGGTGCATTCCAATGCACCACACTCTCCATTATGAGACCATCCTGAGTCAAGTGTCTCTCGCTTGCTGCATGCTTATCGATGCACGATCCTTGGCTCTCCACCACTGCCTCGTTTTGCGTTTTCAAAGCACAATGCTCAAATAAATACATCCAGTCATGAACATCCGTATAAAAGCTGGGTGTCACTCGCATGTCGACTGTGTCTTGTGAAGTCCAAGATACTCATACTGTTGAACTGTCGTGTGTCACTGTAGCGTGTAGGGAACATCTCATCATCTTCGATCTTGACATTATCGATCATCGGCGCGCGCCTTACAGTACTAGTTACTATTAACTGTCTCTTCGTCACTTGCAATTTATACCTTACTTTGCCCTCCGGGCCCCTGAAATCACCTTACAGGGCCTAATCTCGGGGGTTCAGGCCCTTGAAATCACTTTACAATTTACACCCCTGAAATTACCTTACTAGGCCCTCCGGGCCCTTAAAATCTCCGTTCCGCAACAGCCCTACGGGCCCTTAAATCGCCCTTGCGCCGGGCCTTTCAGGCCCTTCGGGCCAAATCCCTTATTTTTTAGGCCAAATCCCTGATTTCTCGGCGGCTGCAAGGTAGCCGCCGACAAGCACTTTTTCCAGCTAGGTATAGGCGTTTCCACTGGATCCGCAAATGAGACTCGGACTTCCGCAGGTACAGATGGGGTGGCGGGCTCAGGGGATTCTCCAAACAACGCACCTCTCCGAGGCGCCTCCTCCATTGGGCGACGGCCGCGAGGGGGAGAGTTGGAATAGCGGAAGACGCCACCAGACCGCGTTAGGCTTAGTTCCGCGATGTCCGGGTCGATCAGTTCTCGCGAAAGGGAGTCCGCGATGTTGGAGGTGATCTCTCCAACGCGTCCACCTTCGCCAGACTGTATCGGGCGAGCATGTCGCCAGTCAGCGACGTCGGACCGTGAAGGCGCAGGAGAGCCCGTAGAATGTCCGCGACGAGGTTGCCTGGCGATGGTGGTGGCCGAGGCGGAGTAGTCGGACTCGCCGCGGTCACCATGCCAATACGGGGACGGTACAGCTCCGTGCTCAGGATCGCGAACTATTCCTCCTCCCCAGGTATGAGCTCGGAGGAGGGGAGGACCTTCGCCAGCCTGGTGGCGGGCGCGATGGTTCCAGCCGCCATTCATGATGTCGGGTACCACCGCGTCATCCGCCACGTCCTCCACAAGGGTGTTCTCCTGCGGGAGGAACTCTGGCGCCAATGGTGACAGCGACGACGAAGGCGGAGGCATGACTCCCCGGGGTGGAGAGCTGGTACCAGCGAGGCGAAGGCGCGGGAATTGGGATTGGCGACGAGCAGGCATTTTCCTGATACATCACAGAGGCACCCCTTGACTCAGTCCCATGACGTCCAAGGAGTGAGATATGCCAGCGTGGGAGCTGGTAGACATACAGGGAGAGACAAGAGGATGTTGCCTCTGAGAGATAGGAGAGGGAGGTTTTGTTTGAAAAAGAGGTGACGGTTGGGCTTCTGCGAGCGTCATAAGCCCCGAGGTCATAGGTATGGCAAATGCGGTCCCAATTTGAGAAATGGTTAATCCTATCGGTGTAAAAAGAATATTTTTGATACTGGAGCTCCTTTTTGACAAGTTTGGATTTTTGTCGAATTTCAGGGCAGCTGCTGTAATTTCCAGGTAGGAGGGGGTTACTCCGGGCTCGAAAGACGTTCTAGTTGCAATCCTTATATTCGTCCGAGACTTCCCAAGACGATTAGTGTCTGGAAAGTTTTCCAAAAGGACTTAGAATATTTTTTTGAGTCTTGCATGAGCTTCCAATCAGCAGATGCACCTACGGCCTGAGGCTACGACACCAGAAACGGGCTCAATCTACGTTTCGAGAACTGTCGGGGATTGTCGTAAGAGCTGAGACTGACTCCAACCTCTACGTGGTGTAACCACGATAAAGGTAGGTCTGTCGACACAATATTTCTCTCCGTCCATTGTTCCATTGGGGTTCCGAGGGCTTCATCCGGTCGTTTTGAAATTCCTCGTGCTCCAGGGACGGTTGTGAGACGAAACGTCAATTCACGGTTTTCTTGGCCGAATCAACGTTTGAGGGTGAACGACCACAAAAAAAGTTTAGTCTAGTATAACTATTTTCTTATTTTTGTGTCGCAATCTCCGTTCAACACTCTCTAGGGCGCCCGAGAAGTGTCGGGGAAGTCAGTAGAGAGGACCAGTCGTGACGTCATACGGGGAAGGGGCTTGCTCCGTTAATCCGACGTTTCCAAGGGAAGTGTCCCTAACCATTTAGGACCAATTGTTCATAGTTACCATGGGGGTACCTTGCAAAGGGGGTAGGACACCCCCATATAGGCAGATATCACACATCAAAATTTGGGGTGTTTTTTTTAAGTACAAAAATTTGCCCCAAACCCAACTCTATCGATCTAGCATAGTGTCATTTAAGTGATCTTTTTTCGGTCCTGGGCCAAATTTTGCCCCCTTCAGTATGGGGGCCCATATTGAAGCCCCAGGGGGGCTGCAACGGGCCTGGAAGTTGGGGGGGGTAAATCGATCGATTTGTCGTGCGTTTCCGCGTGAAATTCTAGCATAGGAGTTAATCGTCAGCAGCAGCAGCAGCAGCAGCAGCAGCAAAGCGCGAATCCCAACGGGCGACACAGACGAACTTCCGATCTCACGATCGCCAGACGCTAACGATGACAGTGCCACTGCAGTCGCGTACATTTACCGCGACGCCACCCACGCGTTATGGCATGGCATGTTGGGATGCAAAAAGCGAAGCACTGTCGCGCACATGATCCTACGGTCAGATGGCCTAGTGGAGATCTCTTTTTGAGATCGATCCGCCTAGTATACAGTATACAGCCTTGTTCGGCAGATCGCAGTCGAAGAGCGTAGTCATTATGCGCGCATAGAGTCCCGAAAGGTGTTACGTACTAGGCTTTGTCGATCTCAAGTTGTGATTAGCTCCACTAGGCTATCTCGACGCTTCTGAAGTATGAAATTCGAGCGTTTGATAATCACCATTATTCGTCGCGCCCGCCGCGACATGCCGTGTCGCTGTCGTGCCATGGTTGCCGTGCCACGTGCGGTCGGGGTGGCGTCGTACGACGGTTTTGTCATACACTCTGTACACTGGAATTACGCGAGCGGATCGCGCAGTGACAACCGCTGAGCCTGAGCAGAGCAGTCGTTGTGTTTTCGTACGCTGTCCTCTTCGCAATTTAGGCTTGAGGACACAGAATGCCTGAGTGCTGATGTTTAAATTGGTAGGAACGGGATGCCCAGGAAGGTGGGAATCTGGAGGTGCTGCAGTGGGCGCGCAAACATCGATGGCTGCCCGTGGGACGCCGACACATGTTTGTATGCGGCGAGAGATGGGCATCTGGAGGTGCTGCAGTGGGCGCACACCCATCGCTGCCCATGCGATGGGACAACCGCACATGTTCGTATGCGGCGAAAGGCGGGCATATGGAGGTGCTGCAGTGGGCGCGAGAGCATGACTGACCGTGGGACGACGACGCATGTTTGTATGCGGCGAAAGGCGGGCATCTGGAGGTGCTGCAGTGGGCGCACACCCATGGCTGCGCGTGGGTCGCCCTCACATGTAATTTGGTTGCGGGGGTAGGTGGGCATTTTGAGATACTGTATTGGGCGTGTGAGCTTGGCTTCGCGTGGGACGCTCGCACATGCTTCTATGCGGACAGAGGTGAGCATTTATTAGAGGTAGTGACGCAGTGGGCGCGCGAGCATGGCTACTTGTGAGACCGCGCCGGCACATGTTTGTATGCGGCGGAAGGTGGGAATCTGGAGGTGCTGTCATTGGCGCGCGATCATCATGGCTGCCTGGGGGACGCCCGCACATGTTCGGGTGCGGCGATATATTTGTATGTGATGATATATATAATGTTTGATATTTAAATTTTACTGTAAAATCTCACGTAGCAATCGTTTGATTTGTAAACTACACTGGTGGCCTATTTTGCAGCCAAAGTAAGCTTGGCAAATAGTTGTGTACAGTAATCACTCACCTTTAAGAAAACCGGAGATTTGGGGTCAGCCAGCTAATTTCACCAACTTGCGTACCCCCCCCCGCCAGCGCCAGCGTCCTATGGAATCGGTAAGAATTAGCAAGTATTTTCTTTCAATCAGCCAGCAATTTTCTTAAAAGTCCAATGATAAACCCTTAAAAAGGCGACATTTTCAAAAATTTCCGCCTGCGGCGCCAGCACCCATATTTCTTATTTTCGACTATTTCATAGCTCAAAAAAACCAGTCAGCGATTCTCACCAACTTGCGTACCCCCCCCCTGAAAAGCTGGCTGGTTTCTTATCGGCGGGTTTCTTAAAGGTGAGTGATTACTGTATAGCCATATATATAATATCGCGTAAGCGTGGTGTTTACCCTACTTAAAGGCTAATGATCGTAGCAATAACCATGATGCCACCGCTACGCCGTCTGTTATACGGCATTCACAGTAATGTAATATTGGAATAGCGTGCCGTATATTACCGTGCCGATAAATAAAAATTTAGGACTCTGCAGGGATGTCATTAGATATAAAGAGGTATCAGAATAAACTACTTTATTGTAAAGTTCACATCTCACAATTGAAATGTCAAAGGCATAGCAAACAAACAAACTCATTCAAATGCCAAAACAACTACCTAGAAAAACATCATGCAAATTCCCAGCGTTCATCCATGTGGATCATCATGACTAGCCCTGCAAGCAATTCCGTAGCCCTGCAAGCCGTGCAAGGCAACCACTATCCGCTGCAACCAATAGGTCAAAAAGCTCCGCGTGTTCCATGTTGCATCCTCCTCCTTCTGAAACAATTGGTCTTGCCTGCGGTGTACACAACTGTCGAAGAATTTCCTCGCCGATTGTCCCAAACCTCCAAAAGACTCCATCGCAAAAGACACAAGCGTGTGAGACCAAATTGGTCCGTACAATGTCCTCTTGGCTCGCTCACGTACCGCCGCAGATATATATTGCCGATTACCTTACACTTCAACAGTGATTGTGCCGGTGAGCACGACGGCTGTGATATCTCGAGTGTGACGGGTCATGCGTATGGCTGATAGTATGAACTGAGACGTGAGAGAGGTAGAATAATGACATGTATGACACCATGACACCATGACAGTATGACAGTATGATATCATGTCAAGATTCGACAGAGAGATATAGAAGTTCCGAGAAAATGGCAAATATTACAGTACGACAGTATGACACGATGACAGTATGACAGTATGACATCGTGTCAGTATGACAGCCTGGCATCGTGTCAGGTTTTGACAGAACGAACGTGACTCAATATCGAGATTGGAGTTGATGACGAATCGAGATATGATGAAATATTCGGGTTTGTACATATCGGGTCACAGAGTTGTGTTGTGACAATCGATAAAGGTGTAGACGGAAAAGTCTTCGGCCTCAGAAATCAGTTTACAGTTTGCATACGAAGCACAACCTGACATTTCGTTCAGTGTACATTATACAATAAAAAGTGCTCGTTTCGTTGGTTCAACCAAAAAGACATAATAGCATGATGTCCCTGCAACACCGGGACAATTTAGTATCTTTGAGGCTGTTCGTTGCCTCTGCGCACGGACTTTGGGGCAATACCCCTGGGGCATACGCCTTGGGACATACCCCCGGGGCATACGCCTCGGGGCACACCCATGGGGCATACACCTTGCCCCATGGGGCATGCCTTGCCCCAAGCATGGGGCATGCCTTGCCCCATGGGCCACACCTTGCCCCATGGGGCATATATACCAATGGGACATACGCCTTGGGGCATGCCCATGGAGCATACCTCCGGGGCATACCCACCCAGGGCATCCGCCTTGGAGCATACCCATGGGGTATGCCCCTTGCCCCATGGGGCATGCCTTGCCCCAAGCATGGGGCATGCCTTGCCCCATGGGCCACACCTTGCCCCATGGGGCATACCAATGGGGCATACGCCTTGGGACATGCCCATGGAGCATACCTCCGGGGCATATCCACCCAGGGCATCCGCCTTGGAGCATACCCATGGGGCATGTCCCTTGCCCCATGGGGCATACCTTGCCCCATGGCCCACACCATGCCCCAGGGGGCATACCAATGGGGCATGCGCCTTGGGGCATGCCCATGGGGCATACCTCCGGGGCATACCCACCCAGGGCATCCGCCTTGTAGCATACCCATGGGACATACTGTGCCCGTGGGCACTACGACAGATGCTCGGAGATATGTTTTTGATTGAACGTGCAAAGGTACACAATTCGGATTTTTATAATATACTGGATCAGGGCCAGATTGAGGTACAAACGATAATTCGGTTCCGAGTTCTGAAGGCTAAACACTTCTCAAGTGCTCCACTTATTCACTCGTCACTCAGGTTGCAGGGTCAACCACTCGACAGCCGATGTCACACTTCGGCTCAACGTTCAATTCCCGATCCGATCTCATTTCTAATTCCGATTCGTCATTCTCGATTCAGATGTTATGCCGACAGACTGACACGATGACTGCCCCACAGTACTGTCATACTACTGTACTGTCATACTGTCATAGCGTCATACTGTCATACTGTCATAACCTTGATATCTGATATTCGATTTCATTGTCTTTTCAACCCCGATGCGAATCTGACCATTCTTCGAGGGTCTGACTGAGTTCCACGATGACACCCCCCACAGTACTGTCATACTACTATAGTGTCATAGTGTCATAGTGTCATAGTGTCATAGTGTCATACCCCGGACATCTGGTATTCATTCTCATCGTGATTTCAAGCCCAATTTCACTGTCATCGTGCCAATCCCAGATTACCCCCGATGACACGCATACGGACGCATAGGCATATCGGCTCACGCTGTGCCTCCGGGCACAACTCTCCCCCCCTTAGGAGTGGTCTACCTCCTGGGATCACTCCGCTAAGGTACCCATCTAAGTTCCAGTTCTTAGGTTTTCTGGTTCCTTTCTGTTTCCAGTTCTTAGGTTCTCTGGTCCCTCTTCGAGCACAGCTTGCCTGCCGCTACCAGGGCACCACTTTCACGAAGAAGGGTGCCACTTGGAATCTAAAGCGGGTCTTCAGTCTTGCGGAGGCGTAAATGTCGGAAAAGTTGTCGCAGCAGAAGTGCTGGCACGGGATATACACTCGCGGATCGGCCCGCTCCAGTCTGCTGCGGGTGAGGTCCAAGCTGAGCAGTCTCTGGATGAGCACCGGTTGCCCATCTGCACGCACACGGTGTTGAAGCAGTACAGCGTAGCAGGGGCGTGGGTGGCGCTGAGTTCGTCCATATGCAGGTGGGCTTCATGTACTGCGTACCGTACATGCAGTAGGTACACACCAGCGGAGGAGGGAGCTGGCGCATCATAGGACGAAGCCGTAGCGCGTTAGGGAAGCGACCTCTGGGGTTTTCCATGAACCAATGTTTCGGCTCCAGGTAGTCAATGATCTGCAATGCTCGTCGTACGATTTTGTCAGCCTGGGGAAGGTCAGGGGGTCCACCAGTGGTGCGCGCTTGACTGTACTGCCTGCAGGGGGGACTTGCCCAAACGACATCGAAGAATCCAGGCGGGTATTGTTTGTAGTCCCATTGCAGGATGTCACACACATGAGCACCAAACGCAATTGGGGAGTTTGGGAGTTTCGGGAGTTGGGGAGTTTTACAATGGGAGGCCCTAAAAAAATCGAAATTTTGACCGAATCTAGGGTTTAAGATTTTCCCGAGTGGAATGTAATTTTATTTAATTTTCCGGTTGATTTAGGGTTTAAGAAATATTCCTAATTTTCACGAAAGAAATCATCTTTTTCAGCCTGAATTAAGGAAGGTTTATGGGGTTTTTTGTGTTAAGAAAACATAAATTTTCCATTGAACTTGTATAATATTTCACGCATTTTTAAGCTTCAAATTTTTTTTCGAAACTCGGTAGCAAAATGATACTTTTTACGTCTGATTTTTATGAAATATGTTTTTGGGGGTTCATCGATGAACCCCTTTTATTTTTTTCTAGTTTTATATGAATTTCAGGCCTTTTTGGGGGTTTTTCTAAAATTTTTGAATTTTCTTCAAAAAACCCCGATTTTTTTGCAATTTCAGGAATATTTTTTGTTCACTTCGTCCCTATTTTTTTGGGGGGTTTGCCCCGTTTTTTTATATCTTATTCCAGGCATAAAACAACCTACAACCGCTAGCTCACCAACTCGAGTTTACGGCGCGCGCCAGGACTTCTCTTAAATAAAGCACAAACGCGGACTAAAAACATTAAACGCGCAAACCCTTAAAAACCTACACCGAACAATTAAAAGTCTCACGACAACATGCCTTCCGTTTACAAGTTTGTTGACTACTTTGTTGCCGGACCTCATGACCGTGAGATGATTGCAACCCACCACATTCAACACTTGCGCTGCAATGACTGTCAGCTTGAGCAGTGGCGCCTTTCGACACATTACAACGTGCGCAACATGGAACGTGGAAGAAGAGACCATGGGTTCGCCAGTTGGCGCTTCGTTCGTCGCACCCGGTCTCTTTTAGTTTTTGAATTGATGGCGCGCGATGGAGAATACCCCGACCGTGCTGGTAACGAGTGGATTACCCCGCGGACCATGATTGTGCCTGCTGACATTCCTGGCGGGACTCCAGGCTCTCATTGGACGCTTTTTTATATGCTCGAGTGTCCCCGCCGCTGGACTCAGCCGACCTGTAACTGTTGTAGGCCGTTCGGTAACTCCGAACGTTTTGAGCAACTCGCTACCGCATGCAGTTGTGAGACGTCCGGTCTCATTTAGTTTTTAAATTGGTGGAGCGCGATGAAGACTACCCGGACCGTGCTGGTGACCTTTATAGTTTGTAGATAAACTTTACATTCAACCACTAGTCTTTCGTATATTACAAGTTGTCGTTATTGAGAACTGGTATACTTGATGTGCTTATTTTCTTGCCGTAGAAAAGTGTGTAAGTGTTTATTCTTGCCGTGTTCATGACGAGTGTGTGGACATCTCGAATCTTGTCATCATTAAACAAACCTTTATAACACCCTGATTCAACTTACACCCTAAATGTGCTAAAGGAAATATTTCCGTCATCGTTTATAAATAAACTTTTCGCTCTTAACATCACATGAAATATACAGCTTCAAATCAATATTCAAAACAAAGTTACCGGCGCGCATGTTTTGCCTCCAGAGTTTAACACGACTTCACCTTTTCTAGTGCCCTTCGCCCCATCGCCTACTCGTCTTCGTGCATTGACCAACTACGTTCTCCATTGGTTTTTCACGTGCTTTCGCGGACCACTACTAACCACAAGTCCGGGTGGCCGGCCCCCCAGTTAGGTTCAAAACATACTTCTTTCCCCGCCAAGATCCCTAACTAACTTTCACTAACTTTCGATGTTCTACTTCACGTTTGTCACTTTCATCTTCTGGTACGGCTCACTCAATCCAAGAGACCCCACATGGCGCTTCGCGCAGCAGAACACCGCGTGAGATAAATAGTGCACCGCGCTCATGAAGGTTGCACGCTTCCTCTCCACGCCGATGAAGGCGCGTCCCATGCGAAGCGCTCCAATCCCAGTGGTTCCTGCGGAACACTTAACATCATTCAATACCCCGGCGTGTCCCTCGCGGCAAAACCAATGCATCCACAATGACACGCACCACTTCCCATGAACGGGTCCAGCACCACCATCTCGATGTCGGTTGTGTACCGCTCCACCAACAGCTCCATGAGCTCCACCTTTTTCTGTCCCACCACCAAGGTCTTGCCATGCTCTTCGCAGGGCTTACCGCCCTGCAAGCATCCCACTACGGCGCAATCGTGCTTGAAGGTATCCTGCACTTGAACGGCTTGGAAAGGTCGTGCCTGATGTTCTGATGTACCGCCTTCACCTACGGACCTGGTTGTGGCACATGGGTTGTCACTAACTAGGGAACAACGGCTTGGAGCTGGGGCCTTGACCTTTCAAGAGCAGTAACTCAGGTACGAAAGCGACATTGTTGTTTGCATTGGCACGGTTTGTTGGGCTTTGGACTAACGTAATTGTTTTTCCACAGGTACCACACGTTGGGAAATATGCGACTGAGTGTCCAGGGATAATGTGAAAGTTAGTTAGGGATCTTGGCGAGAAGTATGTTTTGAACCGAACTGGGGGGCCGGCCACCGGGACTTGTGGTTAGTAGTGGTCCGCGAAAGCACGTGAAAAACCAATGGAGAACGTAGTTGGTCAATGCACGAAGACGAGTAGGCGATGGGGCGAAGGGCACAAGAAAGGGTGAAGTCGTGTTAAACTCTGGAGGCAAAACATGCGCGCCGGTAACTTTGCTTTGAATATTGATTTGAAGCTTTATATTTTACGTGAACAAGCGTTCTAATCTAGTGAATAGTACAAGCGTCCAAATAAAACCTTCTAGCTAAGCTGCATATTCTAAAGCTGCGAAAACAAAACGGACACCTTCCGTCATCATCCCGCAGCAAGTCACTGCTCAGCTCGGTTAAGGCTTCGTACGTAAGAATGCCGTAGCCGCGGTGGTACGGTTGCCACTGCCCTGGTGGATATTCGTCGTAGTGCCAGCCGATCTCGTACCAGTAAACCAAGTGCCTCACACCTATTCTTTCGGTTGTTGTGCGGCCGTGGATGTACAGCGGCCACACTTGTAACCAGTTCCAGGTGTTAAACTGTATTCTCGTGCTGTAAAACTCAACATAGTCCGCTTCCGCTTGTAAACGCGCACGCATCCAAAGCACATTAATCACCTCTGGGTACACCTCAACTACCGCTGGCTGTTCTTCGGACATTTCTTAGCGTAATTGCCACAAAGTACGTGTTTAAGTGTTTGCGTGTTTAATTTTTTCTGTCCGTGTTCTTCGGTATTTAAGAGAAGTCCGGGCGCGCGTCGTAACTGGAGTTGGTGACCTAGCGGTTGTCGGCTGTTTTATGCCTGAAATAAGGGGAAAAAACGGGGCAACCCCCATAAAATAGGAACAAAGCCAACCAAAGATATTCCTGAAAGTGTAGAAAAAATCTGGGTTTTTTTTTCCAAAATTTTCAAATTTTAAAAAACCCCCAAAAAGGCCTGAAAATCATAGAAAACTGAAAAAAATATATTGGTTCATCGATGAACCCCCCAAAAAATATTTCATGAAAGCAGACGTAAAAAGTATCATTTTGCTACCGATTTTCAAAAAAATAAATCAGCTTAAAAATGCGTGAAATATTGTACAAGTTCAATTAAAAATTTATGTTTTCTTAACACAAAAAACCCCATAAACCTTCCTTAATTCAGGGTGAAAAAGATAATTTTTTTAGTGAAAATCAGGAATATTTCTTAAACCCTAAAACAACCGGGAAATTAAATAAAATTACATTCAACTTGGGAAAATCTTAAACCCTAGATTCGGTCAAATTTTCAATTTTTTCAGGGCCTCCCCTTGTAAAACTCCCCAAAACCCAAAAAGGCCTGAAATTCATATAAAACTAGAAGAGAAAAAAAGGGGTTCATCGATGAACCCCCAAAAACATTTTTCATAAAAATCAGACGTATAAAGTATCATTTTGCTACCGAGTTTCGAAAAAATTTTGAAGCTTAAAAAGGCGTAAAATATTGTAGAACTTCAATTGAAAATTTATGTTTTCTTAACACAAAAACCCCATAAACCTTCCTTAATTCAGGCTGAAAAAGATGATTTTTTTAGTGAAAATCAGGAATATTTCTTAAACCCTAAAACAACCGGAAAATTAAATAAAATTACATTCCACTCGGGAAAATCTTAAACCCTAGATTCGGTCAAATTTTCAGTTTTTTCAGGGCCTCCCATTGTAAAACTCCCCAACTCCCAAAACTCCCAAACTCCCCAAATGTGTAGAATGACGCATGAGTGGGTTGCCAGATATGTCCGGAGTCGAGGGTCACCACTGAAGCAGAGGGGAAGCAATTTAGGAATTCTCTCTCTACTGAGCCAGTACCGCTGAAAAGTACGAGAATCCTGGGCGTGCGGGTTGCTTTCGTCTGTATCGCCAGCAGCTCTGTCACCAGTGCCAACGACCCATCTTCCACGCGCTCTTGGCGTTCCCACGGCAGGGGGGTATCATATTCCATCTGTTCGAGCTGGTCCAGTTCATCGCAGGGATTAGTGATGAGGTGGGCCAGTGTCATTCCGGCTTGAGCGGAGTGACGGCCACGTTGCTCGCGTCGCCGAGTGGCTTCGTCGCGAACTTGCGCTTCCATGTGCAGTCTCGCTTGCTCGAATTCACGAAGCTGTTGAAGTGGACCTCCGCGTTCAAGTTTGTCACGCGTCCTCCATTGGTCGTGAGCTTTGGAGTAGCCAGTCCAGCGAACCTTCCACTCTTCCACCTCTTTTCCTCGAACAGACCGCACCCGACGTGCAAGAATACGCTCAACGTGTGCTTCCTTCTGACCGTCCACTACCACCTCTTCAGGTACTGCTAGGTGATCGCGTGCGGCGAAAGCATCTTGACCGCTGGTGTACGGTTTGAGGCGATGTTGAGCAAACACGTCGTGTATCCGCCAGTGAGGAGGGAGGCGTAGGCGGTAGGCTACTGGAGCTCCCCTGTCGGCCTCTGGCATGGTCATCTGTACATCGCTGAAGAAGCGTTCGGTCACAGGGACTGGTCCATGCCAGCGCTTGGTCAATTTCCTGCAGATGGAGCGATCCATCACCTTCTCCGTAAGGTGTTTCGCCTCTATCCAGACCAGATCTCCAACAGCATACTCCCGCTGTCCGTGCCTACGATCAAACTGTTCGCGCTGTCGCTGTTGAGCCAGCTCTAACCGCTGTCTGGCGTCCCGCAGTTGCGACGAAAATTTCACGGCCACTTCGTGTGCGGTGCCTACTCCCCCTGTTCGTCGTCCAGCGGTGGACTGTGCGGCCTCCAGGAAAAGGTCCAACTGCGACAGCGGCGAGAACCCGAACACCAGCTCAAATGGCGTGAAGCCAGTAGATTCACTCCTGGAGTCATTGATCGCGAACTCCACGTTAGTGGTGAACAGATCCCAGTCCTCCACATTGGCGTCTACGAAGGACCTGAGCATGTCCTCAATAACCCTGTTGCTGTGTTCCGCCTGGCCGTCAGACCGAGGGTTGTACGGCGTGGTACGAGCCACCTTCACACCCATCAGTCTCATGAGCTCCTGCCAGAAGGCATCTTGAAACCGCGGGTCACGATCAGAGACAATCTTCATAGGCGCGCCATGTAAGCGCCACACCGAGTCAAAGTAGATTCTGGCCACCACAGCTGCAGAGCTGTCGCCGAAGTTCATCGGCACAACGTGGACCATCTTCGTCAGCTTGCAAGTGAAGGCCACGAAAGCGTCATTACCTCTCTCTGATACTGGCAGGCCGGTGACGAAGTCCACCGCGACATCCTGCCATGGCCTGTTCGGGATGCTGTGAGGGTTTAGCAACCCATCCGGGCAAGTCCCCCGCGGCCTCACTGATTGGCACACCGCGCAGGATGCAACCCAGGTGCCCACATCTTCCGCGGCACCACGCCAATAGAAGCGTCGCAGCACCCTTTCCAGAGTCTTGTCTCGCCCAGTGTGACCCGAGGACAATGACTCGTGAGCATGACGAATCACTACTTCTCGAAGTGGAGAGTCCTCCCCCAGCACCAACTGATATCTCCCTGCTGCGGTCCTCCAAACCACTTCACCCACCAGCCTGAAGTCCTGTAGGCATTGGTGTGGTGCCGCCTTCACTTTCTCCCGCAGCGAACGAAGTGTCCCCTCTCGGGTGTACTCCGCTTTCAACGCACGCAGGAACTTTGAGTCCGACTGCTGGGAGGTTGCGTCTCTGAAGGCTGCTGCCTCACCTGTCCTTATCACAGCGGGGGCTGTTCGCGGATGCCTCACGCGTGCTGGCTGTGGTTTGGCGGGAGGGGCGTGTACTATCAGAACAGGCCAACGAAGGTCGAAGGCCTTCCCATCTGGGTTCTCGAAGAACTGATTGGGCTCGCCCTTATCATCGTGAGTAGGGATGACCTCCACGATCTGCATATTGGCCTTTCTGAAAAGTTTGCGCCACGCGGGGAGCTTGGACTGGTGATCTGGTAGAACGAAGACTGCTGAGGTGTTTTCTGGGTCTGCCTTCCATTCTGCGATATACTTGTTCAAAATCGCCTCCACAGTAATGTGCTTGGAGTTATATGGAGGGTTACACCAAACCCGAAGGCCCCTCCATTTCTCTGAAAGGCAGTCTGTCCAGAATCTATCCGCCTGTCTGTTGCGGCCGCCAAAGTCACAACAGGCGTCCACATCGAAGGGTCCAAACTTCTCGGCGTACTTCGAGGAGTACTCTGCTCGGACACGCCAATTCTGCGAGTCCTCTGGGGGGGTCTGTCGTTTTTGTGGGTGAAGGACCGGGGATGGAGCTGACTGCTGGGGCGCCTGCTGCGGGGGTGGTGAGCTCGCTGGCACCTTCTCAGTGGGCGCCTCCGATGCGTCAGCTCGTGATGTAGGCGTTCGCGTCTTCGGTGACGCCAACTGTGGAGGCGCTGGGGTCGTAGAGGCTTTCCCAGCGCGTGACATACTCCTCGTTATCCTTATCTGAGGTGGAGCTCTGTCAGGGGGTTCGTGTGGAGCTTCTGTCGGCTTCGCGCTATCAGCTTCAGGCCAGTCAGGCATGTCGAAGTCGAGGTGATCCTCCTTCATTCCCTTATAGAGCTTCGGATTAACGAGAGCGATGGTCTCCCCCATGTCCATGGCCTGTTCCGCCACGGAGAGGGTTTCCACTGCTGAGAGCCAACAGTCAACCGTCTGGGCCCAGTGGGGATGAGCTGCGGGTGGTGAGCTGGAGAAGCATTCAGACTCCAGCGTTGCCAGAGGGTCTTTCGGCAGGTCTGAGGTGGGGTCGATCACTCCTGCCTCCTTCAACCCCTCGCGAACGTCCTTGTCTTTGAAGTCGGGTCTTCTGGACAGGGCGTCTGGTACCAGCAGCAGCGCTCCCTTGATGTACTCCATTCTCGGGACTCCCACCTCCACCAGATCCATGTACCAGCGTGCCTGTCTGCGGCTAAGCTCTCTGCCAGGTTCCATCAGCCATTCAAGGGGGCGGTGATCACCCTGGATGCGGAAGTTGGTGAAGATGAGGTAATGCCGCCAGGTGACGGTGGTACAGTGGTGTAGAGCACCTAGCTCACGCTCGCCGGTGTGATAATTCTGCTCGGCGGCTGAGAACTGGCGGCTCTCGTATGCTATCACGCGCAGCCCAAGACCATCTCCATTGTCTTGCATCAGTACTCCCCCAAGAGCGATGCCGCTAGCATCCGTCTGCACCACGAAAGGTGCTGTGCCGTCTGCGGCACCCTTAATGTTGGGCAAGGCGAGCACTGGCGCTGATGTGAGGGCCTTCTTCAGCTCCTCGAAGGCCCACTGCTGCATGGGACCCCACTCCCAGGGTACGTCCGACTTGGTCAACCGGGTGAGGGGCTGGGCGATCTCGGAGAAGCAGTGAATGAATCTGCGGTAATACCCCGCCAGGCCCAAGAACTGCCTGACGTGGGTAACCGTCTCCAGTTCGGGCCAGTCCCTCACTGCAGCCACCTTGTCGTGTTGGGGTCTGCAGCCATCCGCGGAGATACAGTGGCCAAGGAACCGCAAGGATTCCTTCAACAGTTGGCACTTGGACCTCTTGAGGAAGACGCCCTTCACCCTGCACGTCAGGAGCAGTTGTTTGACGTGTTCGTAGTGCTCTGCAGCGGTGTTGCTGAAAACGACCACGTCATCGATGAAGATCCGGACAAATGGGAGATGGCCCAAGGCCCGCTGCATCCGTCGCTGGTACTGAGACGGTGAATTCTGCAGCCCCTGCGGCATGACCAACCACTCATATGACCCCATCTGGGTGGTGAAGGCGGTCTTCTCGACATCCCCTGGTGCCATCGGTACTTGCCAGAAGCCATCCACCGCGTCGAACGAAGAGAAGAACTTCGCACCCTGCATCTCGTCGAACATCATCTGGATGTCTGGGAGAGGATACTTGTCCTTAACTGTCTGGCGGTTGAGGAGCCGGTAGTCGATTACCAGTCGCAGCTCCTTGGGGTTCCCCGGTTTGGGGACCATCAGACAGGGAGCTGCATAAGGGCTGGAAGAGGGTCGGATGTAGCCCTTGGACATCAGGGTCTCCACGCGTTCTCGAAGTTGGCGGAGTTCCTCTGCAGACTTCTTGTAGATGCGCTGGCAGGGCGGCCCCTTCTTGCTCAGCTCAGGGTCCAGGTTAATGTTGGCTTCATCTTGGGGGTCATGTCTGAGTCCATCAATGTTCGGTAGGGCAGTCGTGATCTCCTTCTTGTACTCCTCACCCCAGAAGTCCTGAAACTTGAGGGTCCATTCAGGGCTCACTTCTGCATCTTCAGTATCCGCAGCGGGTTCGGCGTTCTCAGAGTCGATAGCCGTGGCTGCAAAGGCAGAAGCAGTATCATCGGGGGACTTCTCGGCCATCATGAGCCAGGCGGGTTGTATCTCCGGGTCGTCATTGCCGCGTAGCTTCTGCGTTTCCGCGTACACCAGGTACTTCTTCAACTGGGCAGGGGTCAGGAACACCTCATCCACCAATCCCGCACAGGCCGTGCCCTTCGGAGACCTGTCTCCAGATGCTTTCCCAGGAGAACAGCCTGTGATGGTGACGCGATCCCCAATCTTACCACTGCGGGACTTCCTGAGGAAGGAGACGGGGCCATTCCCTTCGTAGCCCAGAGTGACAGGAGAGTGACTGCGCAACCATCTTCCGCCAAGGATAACATCCACCTGTATGCCCAGTGGTAGGATCCGGAGGGCAAGGGCGTTCTCCGTATAGGTGCCCGTGGTGGTGTGCGTGTTAAACTTGGCGTACGCGGTGGCGCCGGTGATCTTCACAGATCCATCCGCCAAGGTGACTCGCATCTCGGAGCCGGCTCGTGTCGTGAGGCCACATCGCTTGGCGCTCTGCTCCGAGATGAAGTTGTCAGAGGCCCCCGAGTCGATCAGCACCTTGACCGTGTGCCCTCTGAGGGTTGCATAGAACACCAGCAGCAGCGGTCCTTCTTCGTCATGTGCCGCTGCGAGGGTACCCTCAATGTCGGTCTTCCACTGAACTCCCCCATCTGTGCGTATGCTTTTGCACTTGAGGTTGGGGAGGAGGTTGTCCGAGGCCTCGCGGCATTCTTCCAACGTTTGCCTACACGCGGCGTAGAACTCCTCATCCAGCAAATCAACATCTTCAGTCGGATGACTGACGAGGTTGTCTACACTCGCCGTCAGCAGGGTGCCCGCTGAGGTGCATTCGCTCGAGGTGGGGCTGACATGAGTGGTGTCGCTGGTGGTAGGGCTCACATGGGTGGTGTTACTGGTAGTAGGGCTCACATGGGTAGTGCCGCTGGTGGTAGGGCTTACATGGGTAGTGCCGCTTACTGTGGGGCTCACGTGGGTAGTGCCGCTTGTTGTGGGGCTCGCATGGGTAGCGACACTGTTGGTGAGACTGCCATGGGTGAGGGGATCCTCGTCATGCTGAGGGCTGCTAGTGGGGGAGTTGTGGGCGAGTTGGTGGGAGCTCTGGTGGTCAGTTCTCGCCTCAGGGGTCCCAGCTGCTGCCATCTGCTGGGTGAAGCAGAGCGAATTGACTGAGGACTCCTCTTCCATCACCTCAGGGTCTTCAGCGATGGGGTGGCTGTCGAGACGGGGCGGCGCTTCATCTGCTTCATACGTTCTGACGGTGGTCATCTGTTGGGTGAAGCAAAGCGAGCTGGGTGTGGAGGTCTCCTCTGTCACTACGCAGTCATCAAGGACCTTCAAGGTTTCCTCCCGGGGTAGCCGGCGCGTTGTCATGGTGCGAGGATGTCGTCTCTGTCGTGGGCTCGACCAGTGGGGATGATGGAGGGGATGCTCCCAAGGGGCTGGGACCCAGCTTCCTCATCTTGTACTGGTGCGCTGCGTGTAGACTGCACCAGGCGCCAGGTAAGCCCACGTCTCCCGCTGTCCCGGGTATCGTGACCACTTCGGTGTCCAGGGTGCAGAGAGAGGTCGAGGATCTCGCTGCTGCTCTTCGTGCACCCTCCTTTTCCCACAGCCTGCTACCGGGGAAGGAATCTGGACTCGAAGTGGCGATCGCCTCCAGCTGCTCGGCGGGCGACAGCTCTCTCCAAGCTGCGTAGAGGTCGGAGGGGCTGGCGCTAGGGGACTCGAGGACCTGCTGGTGACCGTCGTGTGAGAGGAGGTGCCACAGTGCGATGCGCTGATGGCCCTCTCTACGATCTTGAGGTTCACGGGCAATGCGTACCCTCTCCGCCAGCTGGTTGGCGCGGTTCACGTGCTCCTTCGGCGATCGACTCCCAGAGCGTATGCGGCTACGAGTACGCTCCCACATCTTATCCACCAGGTCCTTGGCAGCCTCCGGGGATTTGCGCAGAGCTCTGCGAACTTTTTGCATGGCGACTTCGAGGGGGAGAGAATACAGATCTCTCTTCCAGTGCCACGCAGTTAGCCTCTTCTGCGGGTCTGCGAGGTTGGACTGATAGTTGGGCAGTGGTAGGACAACACGCGGTCGGGGGCGAAGATCGCGGGGCTCTCCGCGGTTGCTGCCCATAATGGGGGGTCTGTGCCGGGGGACTCGCCGCCCCCTCCGGCCCTCGATCCTTGCTTGTGTATAAGCAGGGCCGTCAACAAGAGGTAGTTTTTAACAAGAATTTTTCATTCTCACCCATTGGGTTTTTAATTATTTCTTTTTGGGAAAAGGCGCAACGGGAATCGAACCCTAGTCTCTCGAATTCATGACGAGTATGTTACCACTACACTATTGCGCCATATTTGATGTTAATTATCCCCCCCACCCCATTTATATACATTATTTTTACAAGCGATCTATAAATTTAATTATAGACGATCCGGTACCTCTTTCGAGCCCGCTGGATCTGTAGTCGACGTCGAGGGCTATCGTACGAAACACGTCCCAGTGACTGCCGCAACTCAAAGTTTTTAACAAGAATTTTTCATTCTCACCCATTGGGTTTTTAATTATTTTTTTGGGAAAAGGCGCAACGGGAATCGAACCCTAGTCTCTCGAATTCATGACGAGTATGTTACCACTACACTATTGCGCCATATTTGATGTTAATTATCCCCCCCACCCCATTTATATACATTATTTTTACAAGCGATCTATAAATTTAATTATAGACGATCCGGTACCTCTTTCGAGCCCGCTGGATCTGTAGTCGACGTCGAGGGCTATCGTACGAAACACGTCCCAGTGACTGCCGCAACTCGAAGTTTTTAACAAGAATTTTTCATTCTCACCCATTGGGTTTTTAATTATTTTTTTTTGGGAAAAGGCGCAACGGGAATCGAACCCTAGTCTCTCGAATTCATGACGAGTATGTTACCACTACACTACGCTCATCGAAGGGGGTGCTTTCTGCAAGAGGGTGGCTGGTCAGGTCATCCCTCGGCAGCGATGGGGCACCAGCTGAGCGGTAGGTGCGTCGCAAGCGGGTCCCAGAGGTGAAGGCCACGCTCTTGGGATGGGGACGGTGGCCCCAAGGGTCTCTGCGTCCTCGTGCGCGTCGGGGTTCCACTGGCTCTGACCGCTTCTCCAGGGCGGAGAGGGTCTGATCATCAGGACATGACCTCACTTCCTCGAGGGGCAGGGTCTGGGGCTGGTCGCCGGCCAGTCATTCATCGCTCTCCACCGGAGGAAGGCCGTCACCCTCCACAAGCTCGATACCTGCGAGGGCCGCCAGGGTCTGGTAGCTCTGCTCGTCCTCACAGGTAGCAAGTGCCAAGACCTCCTCGGAGAACTCCTCTGGGACGCCATCCACCGAGGAGATGTCCTCCTGCTGCTCGATGGCCCAGACGACGGCGGCCACAAACCCAGGGGAATTTGCCAATCGAGCGGGTGCATTGGCCCTCCACTCCTTGAGCTTAGCCTCGTCCGTGCAGTTACGGACGATGTGCTCCGCAGAGCCGCAGGCGAAGCACCGGCGGACTTTCGGAGCGTCGGGGCGGGAGAGGCCAGGTGGTGGTGGCAATGGGGCCACTGCCGCGGCAACGGTGGTGGCAGGCCCATTCTCCAGCATGGCAAGAGCTGGGCGGTTCGAAGAGGGGGTACGCCTGAAGAAGGGGGTGCGAGGTGATGGGTTGGCGAAGGAAACAGTACGGGGAGGACGGTCTTGAGAGCGCCTCTGAGCCGCCTCCGTGTCAATGTCGCTCTCCACCTCCTCAGCGACTTCCCGAATCTTCAACAAGGCGTTGTGGGTGCCTGGGATATCGTCAGCGACGGCCTTCCTTTCCCACTCTTCTGGTTTGGAGACATCCAAGTGGATGGCTCTCAGGCGCCGCATCACCTTGGGTGCATATTTTAACCCTCGGCGGTACGTGGAGAGCATCGACAGGTTGGACATCTCCACGCAATTGGGGACTCTGCCAGCCAGGAAGTTGACGGAGGCCATGCGGGTCTCCAACCGCGAAAAATACTCCGCCGCGGTCTCGTTCGTCGCCTGCCTCAGTGCAATGGCCTCTCCGTGTGCATTCTCCAGGTAGGCCTGTGTTAGAGAACACACCGCCAGATCGCTGAAGAACACGTCCAGCTCTACGTAGCGCCGGTGCCAAGCCTGGTCAGACCCGAAGGTCCCCGCCGCACGCTCCAAGAATTTCTTCTGCTGGTCCTGAAGAGTGTGCTCCTTAAAACTCCAAAGGAGGCTCGACACGCTCGCCTGGTACGCCGATACAGATGGCGTACAGCTGGGAGTGGTCAGCGCCTCGATCATGATGGCCTCTTGGAATATCTTCCGCACCATGTTGGAGTAGTGCTCCAACTGCGTCAGGAGGCCATCCTTGTCGGCCGACTTGGTGTCGGACGCGGAGCGAGGGAATCTGGTCACACTCTTGATCAGCTTCTGCACCATCTCCTTGGTCTTGTGCTCCAGGCGGACCTCGTCTGAGGATGCTCGCAGATTAGTGCCCTGCGGCAGTCGGACGATGCCTGGTACGAAGGGGGTGGCGCTGGGAGAGAGTGCGGGGTTCGCAGCAGCGGCAGAGTGAACGGGGTTTGCGGCGGCGGAGTGGGGGAAACGGGCTGGAGGTGGTAGTCCCGGGGCATGCGCGGGTGGGAGTGCAGGCGCGGGATTTGTGGGGACTGCAGTCGAAGTGGGCGGTAATGCAGGGGCTGATGGTGGAGCGGGGAGTGGAAGAGGTGTATGGAAGGGCAGGGGTGTGGATGGTTGTGCGGCCACCACGCTCATGCTCCGGTACCAATCGGAGTTGCTGACTTCTGACCACGCGGCGAGCCCGTCCTGGTCGAAGTTCTGCATCTCCGACTCCCGCGCAGTGGCAGGGATCCACTCCCACACTGGCTGCCCCATGCTCGTAGACCGCACATTGGCTGCGGCTGGGTCCCCCATTGCCATATCCATGACCTCGCGGTCGACCATGAGAACCCAGGTCTCCACACGAGGGTTGGTAAGTGGTAGGGGTGCGTGGTGTAGGCGGCCTCCCATGCGTGCATATGCGGTCAGCGGCGCTCCCAGCAGGTGCATGATCCTGAACAGGATGGCGTCGCCCTGCACCCCAGCCCGGCGGCGTTCATCCCATGGCAGGGAGACGGTTGCCGCGCCTCGCACCCCCGCTGACTGGTGCACCCACAATGACCCACCGTCGTGGGTGACGAAGAGAGCCCTGACCTCTGGGTACTGAGGGTAGGAGGGCTCTGGTGCGGGGTCGTCAGGGGGATCTTGGGGTGGATCACTGGTGGGCCCTGGTGGCGAGTCGCTCGAACTGGGGTCTCCGGGCTCCGAGTCAGGGTTGCCACCGCCGTGCACTACCGTCTCCATCGACTGCCGCCGGCGAGCCACCATCATGTTGAGGGGGTCCGGCCGACCCTGAGTGGGAGGTTCGGCGGGAGCGGTTTCAGCGACAGTCTGGGACACTGGGGGGGTTACGCTGTCAGCGGCGTCCGCCTCGAGTGGATGGTCCGCCGTCAGGGCCCCCTGTGCGCTGCTCTGAGGGTCGCCTGGATGGGAGGCTCCTGCAGAAGTCGTCGCGCCAGGCAGGGCGAGTCCCCTCGAGATCACCGCGGAGATATCCAGGGCCTGTACTGCCGCCAGGACTTCCCTGCGAATGTGCTCGCTCCGGCTGCTCGCGTCCGAGTCAGAACCGGACCTGTGGGCGGCCCTCCGCCTGCGCTCAGCCCGTGCCTGCGTGCTTCGGCTGCCCCTGGTCCCCGTGCTGGTGCGGCTGACGTCCGTACCGGACTCGGGGTCGGAGTGATCAGATGCATGGCTCAGACCTGGAATGTGCCTGCCGTGCGTCGCGGGGCCCGAGGATACTCTTCGGGAACGTCGACTCCGGCGGGTCTCTGAGGCTGCTGCCACCGCGGGGAGATGGCGTACCAAGAGCTGGGCCCCGCCCGAGGCGCTCTGCTGAGCTCCGCTGTCAAGGGGTACCTGCAGAGGATCTGGCAGGGCTGCGGCGCCGATACTGATGAAGTGCTGCAGCGGTGAGAGATCCGCACCAGAGTCATGAAGCGCGGAGGTAGCTGGTACCAGCTGATGGGGCTGCTGTGACTGTTGTTGCGGCTGCGGCTGCTGGCTGCTGCTGCTGCTGTTGCTGCTGCAACTGCTGCTGCTGGAACTGCTGCTGCTGGAACTGCTGCTGCTGTAACTGCTGCTGCTGTAACTGCTGCTGCATCGGTTCCAGTGACTGCTGCTGGAGCCACTGCTGTTGCTGCTGGTGGTACGCGAGCCACTGCTGCTGTTGCTGCAGCTGTTGTTGGAACGGTGTGGGATATGAGCCCATGGGGTGGTGGGTTCCCAGTGTGAACGGCACTGGTGACACTCCCCCAGCGAGGGGCGCTGATTGGGGCAATACCCAATTGACGCCGTTCCATACAGCCTGTGCGGGGGTGCCATCCGGCATGGTATAAGGGCGGGGCACCGCTGTGTAGGGCATGGTGGTGCCTGGATGTGGAAGGGGGTGAGAGGAAGCGTATGCGGTGGGAGATGGGAAGGTGATGGGGGAGAACAGTGGGTAATGTAGCGGCTCTGCGCTGACACCTATGCTGGGAAAGGATTCTGATGTCTGCTGTGACATTCTGACTGCTGAGCTGGTTGAGTTCACAGACTGGGTGTGGCAATAGCCACAGGTGAGCAGAAGTAGTGAGTGCTCGCCTTTTTATTTAATCAGTCTCGTCCTCGTCGATGAACGACGATCGCTCTTAATTGGAAGATGCGCTCTAAATTGGAAGATTTTTTGAAGGTCATTGTTTTGATGTTTTTTACATTATTTTAAACATATCATGCCCAAAAAATAGGGTGGTTATAATTTTGGAAGTTTTTCTCATCGTACGAGGCGGGGTTTTCAGAATTCTTACGCGTGACTCTTAGGCATATTGAGGAGTGTTCCAAAAATCCACATATGGTATTAGATCGAGATTAAAGGTTATAAAATGGAAGTAAAAAGGGAAAAATATGTACCTGTTTATCGTATGTTTGATATTTTCATCGATTTCAGCACAATTTTGCCAAAACCCCCCTCAAACCCTATGCTTTATCACACGCGTATTCACAAAGGGCGGGTAACATATGTAAAGGTTCTTGCTAATGGACCCGTCACGTGCTATGTTATAATGTAGTTTGCCATAAAACATATTTGAACAAATAAAATATCAAGCACTTGCATCTCCGTGCAGATTTCTGGAGCAAATGGCCCTCTAGCGGGGGAAACCCTAAGTGGTAACACCAATTTAGGGTGTAAGCACAACCACATGTGTACATGCATGCACATACGAACTCTTGACTGCACTTATTTACTCTTCAGAGTTCTCCAGCAGTGCTTTTAAAAGCTCAGCTTTCTCCTCACAACCTGGAATTCCGCCTTGAACACCAGATTTTGCGGTCTCATCCCAGCATGTCAACACCTCGTTCACGTCAAATGTAGACTTCATGCGAAGGGTGCGGGCACCCCGTACGAAAGCTCCAGCCTCACAGAGTTGTTCTACCGTCTCGAACGTTCTCCGTGACTGTGCTGGCAACCAGAACTGCCAGGTTATCTCCTTCCGTGAGGCATGCTGCCCCACCACCTCCACGAAATGGAGTGGGAGTGACTTACCGCCGTCCGGGAGCATAACGTTGAACCAACACTTGTCGCTGGCTTCCCCGCCTGCAACGGTCACGGCATAGCTGCCCACAGTCATGTCCTCGAACCGGTAGTCGGCTGCCAAGTGTTCCTTCTGCGATGCCAAACGCATCCCACGGTCATATAGACTCTCGTCAACACCGGAGGAGTGCTCATCGTCGCCATCATCCGTGCCCTCACTGCTGCTGGGCTGTTTCTGCTGTTTTGGCTGCTTTCCAGGCTTCTTCTTGCGCGCTGCAACCTGCCGACTCCGACTGCGAGTGGCAAGATCCATCTCCATATCAGTATCATCGCTGTCGCCTTCGGAGGCGGGTGAAGTTCTGCGCGCCCTGTTTTGCCTTTGTGCGCCTGAAAACCTCTTGCGAGCAGCAGGTGGAGCTCCTCTCCGACTCCTCTTTCCATTTGCTTCACGCACACCTGCCTCTGCACGAACTGCGGGAGCTTCTTCAGCAGCTTCTTCTGCCTCTGCACGAACTGCGGGAGCTTCTTCACCAGCATCTTCTGCCTTCAAAAGCTGGATCAGGCGTTCCAACTTCTTGGTCTTGGTCGTAAGACCCCGCAGTTCAGCATTCCGCTCAGATAACACTCGGTGTAAGTGTTTATCCTCGTACCTGCGTAAGCGAACCCTAGTTTGAAACTTCTCTATACACTTCGTATTATCTTCGCATACTCTTACACCGCAATGACGGACTCTCACGACGACGAGACTAGAATCCTGAGGGAAGTTTTTCCCTGGATGAGTGAGGGTTTTCTTAGCGAAAATCAAGAACAAGGAACGACCTCTTCTACCGTCGTTCCGAACACACCAGGAACAACGGACTCGGACGACGAGGTTACAATCTTGCGGCAGGTTTTTCCTTGGTTGCAAAGCTCCACAACAGCGACACCTGAAGACGAAGCGACGACTTCTTCTACCGGGAATCAAAGGACTCCCGCAACACAGGAGCAAGCCGCCACCACCACCAACTCGGAAAGAGAGGAAGGAAACAAGTGCGTCGTCTGCTTAGAAATAGTTTTCCCCGCGGAAACGTGGGTTTCAGGGTTAGGATGTGACTGCAAAAACGTGCTGTATCATCACCCTTGTTTCCAGGCCTACTTGGCAAGTTGCACGGATATTGCAAAATGCCCTTGTTGTAGGAAGATCTGGAGCTAGAACAAGAAACCTACCTGACTTTGCTTAGACACTTGAAGGACAATAATGACAAAATAAATATAAATAAGGTATAAATGAGATCGCACTAGGCTGGTAAACGGTCGTCTTACCTTCTGGAAATCAGCTCAGTACAATACTTGGCCTCGCGCATAAAAGCCACAACCTCGTTGATGTCAATATTTTTCAGGACTTCTTTCTCCACCACTTGTTTCTTATGCGTCACGCCGTCGAAACATACATTGAACTGCTCCGCCTTAGCATACCGCGTCTTCAAGAGCCCATCGCATTTGACTGTAGATGCGCGGGTATGCGCACGTGTCAGCAGCAGTGAAAGGTCCCACTTCGGAGGTAATCGCTCGGGATGTCGCTCTCGCACGGCCTCCACCTTCAAAGGCAAGGGGAAGGTTGCTTTCAATTCCTCGTGTCGTTGTTGGCTCACCAGATCTGGCGTTGCGGCTCGGAGTCCCAATAGACAGCTCCGCGTTGTTTGCTCCATGTCCAATACCTTGTTTCCCTTCCCCTTGCGCTTCCATTCCGGGTTGTCCATATAGCCCGGGGCGGAGTCGACGTCGGGATAACTGGTACAAATAATCAGCCCAAGGTTCGGGTCCTCGTCCACGCCACTTGGTAGCCATTCCTTGAACCTGTCACCAAACTTGTACTTCGCTCGGACGAGCTTGTCCGGAGCGACGTAAAAGCACCAAGTATGCACCTTGCGGTCTCGTCCAGCGTGGCCACCAAACTCTTCGTTCAAGTGCGGGTCGATCCACGATTTGAAGTCCAAGTTGCAGCCGACGACGTACGTGTGCTTGTTGATGGTTGTTATCGTCCAGGCAAAGAGAAAGGCAATCCATTGTTCCAAAGATATGAACCAATGGCCTTTTTTATCCGCGGTCTTACCCCACAACAGCATCTTCAGCAACCCGAAAAAGCCATCGACGTCGTTGTGGGAGTGGCCTACGGGCAGACGGTGTAGGTAGATCTCTTTGTACAGCCCGTGGTGAACCAGGATGCAGAAGAAGGCGAAAACATGCCGGTTCCAGTTTTCCGACCCTCCGTCCATTTGCACGTGGCATGTTTGCCGAAAGTGCCGCTCGGTGTTCTCCACCACATACCGTAGCAGAATATTGAGCGTCGTGAGGCACATGTTCACGCCTTTGCCAGGAACCCATGGCATAAGTAAACACATGCACAACACCGTGCCGTGCATCACGACTGCTTGCAGGTGAAGGTGGAAGAAACCATCAGCTTTGTCGCTCATCGCCTTGACCTTCACGGGGAAGTGCGGACAAACGGTGTTGTTGTTTGCCGCCCCGTCGAAACAATACGAGTCACTGATGCCGAACTGGTTGGCACTATCAGCACGGGTGTTATTGTACTGAGCTCTCTCATTTCGATAATCACTCCGGTGCGCGTCGTTAAGCGTCTTCCAGTCCTCCAGGTCCTCCAAGTCCTTTACAGCACGGCGCTGCTTCGTCAAGATTTCGCATGTCGTGCACTTACCTGCACAATCCTTCCGCTTGCGCATGGTAATATGCTTCGCGCGGAGGTACTCGCGCAGATACTTGCGAAACTGCGTGATTTTAACCTGATAAACGCCGCGACGCATAAGCTTGTATGCGGCATAACAATCGGCTGGTCGGATCGGATTCATTTGGAGTTTGCCGTTTTGAGGTTGTGGCTCCGCCAACGGCAAAATCTCGTGAGCAGCGTACTCCAAGAAATAAGTCCAGTTCAGGTTCGTCGGGTCGTTGTACAGCGTCAAATTCCTCTTCCTTGTGCTCTCCAGCATGCCGCCCCCACACACGTGCGCGTGCCACTTGAACCATGTGCTTTCGGGAATAAAGTGCAGTCGTCGAAACGCATCCTTGCAGACTTTCTTGCCCAGGAACGTCAGCGAGTCGAACATCTCTATTTCAAGCTTCTGCGATCCGGGCTTGAACCTACGCGCACGAGTAAGCTCCGCGATGATGTTCTCCTTGAACTGGCGACCGTTTAGCGTAGACTTCTCACGTAAGTACGCCTGCACGGGACGATACTCGAATTGGGACAGACAGCGCCTCCCACACCTGCATTCGTTGGCGGGGTCCATCAGATCCCCGATCTTTGTCACGCTTTCCGCAGTATTGTTGGGCCCATATCCCGACGTTTTGGATTCTGCTTCCGGTTCGGAACGCTTCGCCTTTCTTGGGTTGATGGTTTTCGTCTTGCACATAAAGTCTTCCACCGTTTCATAGTAATAATCTTCTGAACCAGAAGAATTAGACGAAGCGCTAAGCTCAGATTCGCCTTCAGAGCACGACGAGCATAACATATTTCCTTCCTTCCCGCTTTAGCGACTTGGCGCTTTCTCAAATGTTTAAGCTTCAAAGTTTCAAAACTAATGACCGGCGCGACGTTCCAGGCGTTCGAGCGTTTGATTGCCTTTCAATCGTCACATGTAGTCAGATCGCACTAGTCACATCACTAGTGCGATCTGATTTCGCACTAGTCGCGCGACTAGTACGGACTAGTGGCGTGAGTAGTGCGTTAATAGTGTGGTACTAGCGCGGTACTCGCGATATGCTATCTTTAAGAATTGATTTTCACTATCGCAAGTATACTTTTCTGTGGACACAACTTTTTATCTTCTTTCTTCTCACTTACCATACTCCTACGTAATCATGTCTGACGAAAAACTCTTTGGTGAAGGCTTCAAAGCGCAATCGGTGGAAGACCTTGACAACAGCGGCACACAAGAGGTCCGACACTGCGCCAAGATCCTTAACCCTTAAACCGTTTCCTGGGTCATATATGACCCAAGGGTACCAAAAATTGATTTTTGAAGCCGTCTAAAATCCAAAAATGCATTTGAAAACAGTTTTGAAAACGTCTCCCTTATGCGCATCGAACTGCGTGCCCAATGTCCCTCAAAACTGTCGCATGCTTGCAAGCTCGAACGATGAAGAGTGTGAAAATCGTTTGACACAACACACGGTTATGGTTTGCGCGTATAAATACACATGCTCAACCCTATTTAGGTCACGTTACATCTTCAACACATATCTAGGCGTTATGCAAAACATGCTAGGGTCATGATTAGGGTTTACACGGGGCAGTGGATACGCATTCAGCGCCGCAATGCGTGAGATATACATTCATTGGTGACATCGCATTTTCACTCGATGCTCAATTTTGAACAATGCAGTACGAGCGATGCGCCTTTGAAATACGTTTCAAGTGGTATGCTCAAAACGCAAATCGGCCTTCGTATGCGGCGGGTATATGGAAAACACTGACTTCAACCAAAACCAAAAATAGTTATGACGGTTTAGGGGTTAAACGCTTGTTGACGGACGAGCAGCTGCAAACGATTTTCCCCATTTCGGGGAACAAAAGTCAACTGTCCGGAACGGGGTCGGAGGTGTTGCTCACTCCCGATATCATTGAGAACTGTTTTGAACACTACACGCCGGACGACGCGGCGTGTTACCGCAACCTGGCGTCGTGGCAATTTTTGAAATCGGTGACGCAAACCCAGTTCGTGGATAAGCTGGAGGAGGCGGAGAAACGAGGCACAAAACCAGGATTGTATGATATTTTCACAATGGTGAACGCGGCGGAGAAGAAGGAGGAGGCGAAGAAGGAGGGCGAGTCGGAGTTCGAGTCGGAGGAGGAGGCGAAGAAGGAGGGCGATGGGGAGGAGGAGGAGGAGGACGAGGACGACCAAGAGGACGAAATTGAGATCCACTGCGCACAGCCCGCCGCAGAGGACCCAGAGAAGAAGTACACGACCTTCGCAACTGACAACGGTTTTGAGGTGATCTACAAGGTGGACGAGGAAGGGGTCCAGCAGCCCGCTGGACTCGAGAAATCGGACGAGGACAACGACCGGTTGGTTCTCTGGAACTACGCAGAGAACTTGGCGATGAAGCCGGCGCTCACATTGGTGCGAGTGCATCAGTATATGCCGCATTCTGAAAGGCATCTGGTGCACGCCATTAAAGAGTACATAGTCCCCAAGCAACCGGCGGAAGAGACCGTCGACTTTGATATGGAAAACTACCGCATCCTGGAGACGGCGCCAGCAGCAGCCCTGCCAGAGCCAGCAGCAGAAGAAGCAGAAGCAAATGCAGAAGCAGGAGCAGCCCCAGCAGCAGAAGCAAAACCAGAAGCAGCAGCAGCCCCAAGCAGAAGCATAAAAGGCATAAATAATGTGGTATGAGAAAGCAGCCTCAGTAGCAAAGAGAAGTAAAGCAGAAGCAGAGCAGCAGCATAGCCCCAGCAGCAGAAGCAAAAGCAGAAGCAGCAGCAGCAGCAGCAGCAGCAGCAGCAGAAGCAAAAGCAGAAGCAGCAGCAGCTTATGGACACGGGCATGAAGCAAAACCAGAAGCAGCAGCAGCAGCCCCAGCAGCCCCAGCAGCAGAAGCAGCAGGAGAAGCAACACTAGCCCAAGCAACAGCACGATTGATCGCAGCAGCAGCAGCAGCAGCAGCACACACAGAGGAGTCTTACAGCGAGACCGTCAGCCAGAACTTGCTGGGAGGAAAGGCGGTGGATGAGAAGGAAACGCCATCGCCAGGTGAGGACGACCTGTCCAATATCCGTGTGTTAATGCCCGAAAGATGGGAGAGGGACATGGAAACGGAAGGGTTTTGCGTGGCACGGGTTGAGGGCGTCGAAGTTTCCCCTCAGGAGCACGATGGATGCGTGACCGGGGAGTGGTTGAATAACTTCGCCGACCTGAATTCAGAGGACCGGGATGCACGCTACGACAGTAGTAGGTGGATAGGAGACGTGGATCGGAGGTGTTTTCTGGGGAGGATGATTGCGGAGGTAGGGAGGCAGGTCATTGCAAACTCAGGGTGGAAGCGCACGACCGTGCGACCGGACGTACTTCGCAAGGGGAAAGGTGGGATGTCTGCGTTGCTGACGCTGCCCGGGGCTGATCTGCAGAGCCCGCGTTTAGACGGCACAGAACTATCCCTTATTTTTTGCTTCACTCCAGGGTACCCTGTGGGGATATTTCCGGGTTCTCACATGCGGTGTGGTGCAAGGGAGTCCCTTTTTGTAGGGCAGGCATATGAGGTATTAATGTTCCGGCGTGGGGGTTTCCACTTTGGGGAAGCCTACCCTGGCTGTTCCTGGCCGACGATTCCGTCGAACGCCGTAAAGCTGGGGCCGAACGTCCGTCGGGGGGCACATTCGTACGTGGATAGGTCATCGGATGTGCCCGTGTACAACCTGACAGAGCTTACGGTGGAGTACGCAGCTCGCCGGCGAAGCAGGCGCTTGGAAGGCGAGGACGTTGCCAACCTCTTGGGCGTCGACTACAACGTCATCTTCGACGGGGGCCTCGCAATGTTGGGCTCCGAAGTGGTCATCCTCCATTCTTCTGTCACGGAGGAGAAGGTGGAGGTCGGCGTGATGGAGACGGGCGCCCTCAAGACGGTGCCCAGGGCGGAGCTGCAGCCGGTGACGAAAGCGGGCATTCCCGTGAAGGGGAATTTCGTCACCCGGTTTTACGGGCCGAAGAGCGGCCTTATGGACACGGGCATCAAGCTGCAGGTGTTCGGGGGGGCGGACGTGCTGTACCCCGACAAGACATCGGGCCTGGTCTGCACGGGAATGCCCGTGCTCCTGAAAGAGGACTACGAAAACCTGCCCATGGCGCACGGTGGGGTGCTGCGCCTGGGGTATGTGCTGCGCACCAACGGCGGCCAGACGCAGGGCCTGGTGTTCCTGCAAAAAAGCTCGGGGTTTGAGGGGTGGGACTTCCAGGTGCTGCAGTTGCCATTGGGACGTGGATCGGAGGCACTGCTGGTGAGGGACGAGAAGTTCATGGCCCTTCACCCCCGCGGCAGCAGCAGCAGCAGCAGCAGCAGCAGCAGAAGCTCCCAGGGACGTCAGATTGCCTTGACGCAGGCTGACCTGGAGAAGGAAAAGCGCAGCTTGATGGCGTTCCGGTACGCCTTTTCTCAGGCAATGGGCGTGATCATTCAGCGGACGCGGGATGCGGCCAAGATGACCGTGGCGCAGATCAGCCGCGAGGGGGCTGGCGGTGGGGGAAAAGGTGGGGCGCTGACCACCAAGACCCTGCAAAGGGGTATGGCCAGGGAGGTGATCACCTTCAAGTGGTCAGGCAACCAGGAAGACGGATGCAACTTCCCGAAGCCTGAGGAGCAGAAGGCCAAGAGCGCGCAGAAGACAAGGGCGAAGAGCGTGAGCGGCCACAAGCGGCAGCGGGAGGAGAAGGTCGCGGCGGAGGAGGAAAAGGCGAAGCAGGCGAAATTGGAGGAGCATGCGGAGAAGATGAAGTACGCCGAGAAGCTCCGCCTGATCGAGCTGAAGGCGAAGCATGCGGAGGAGAAGGCGCGGAGTTTGGAGAGGGCGATCGGGGGAGCCACTCCAGCTCGGGGGGCCACGGAGGAGCAGGTGAAGCAGGCCGTGCTCTTGAAGGAGAAGGAGCTCCAGGCGGAGTTGGCGGAGGCCGAGCGGCAAAGGGAGGCGAAGGTGTGCGAGGAGCTTCGCCGTCAGTTGGAGCAGCAGGGGAAGGAGCGGCTCCAACTGACGGCCGAGTCCGCGGAGGAGCGAGGCCGGCGGTTGGCGGCTGAGCATTTCACCGCGCTGCTGGGGGAGAAGGACGAGAGACACACGTCCGACCTCAAGCAGGCGTTCGCCTGCAACGCCGACCTGGCGAAGGAACAGCTGAGCAGACAGGGCGCCCATATGGCGCTCATGTTCAACATGTATTCGCAGTTCACCAGCCTGGCGGCCGGTCGGTCGGGCCAAGGGGAGAACTCCGCCGCCCACGAAGGGATGGTGGCGTGTACCCAGCACCTGCTGAGCAACACGGAGCAGGGAGGCCAAAAAGGGAAGCTCAAGGAGCTCATGGCTCCCCCGGCGGTCCCCGGAAAAAGGACCCCGGAAAAACCACCGCAGAAAAAGATGCGCGCAGACGAGGTCCGCGCATTTTTATCGGCTTGCCAGAAGGCTGCAAAACAACTCGCAGCCGATCTGAAGAGCGAGAACGTCGATACGGTGGCGGCTGCGGAGATCGAGCTCAACATCCACAAGGAGATCGTCTCGGGGGATGTTGATCCCGAAGAAGGCGAGGAGGGCAAGTCCGAGAAGATCCTCGAGCTTTTCCACTCGATGGCGGGGAAGTAGTTGCTATTTAGTTTTGCTATTGTTTACTACTTGACAGTACACTTCAAAATAAGTGCATCCCACAAGCATTTGTTGCTGACTTGTTTGCCACAAGCATCCGTTCTTGACTTGTTTCCCATGCATGCACAGCTCATGATCATGTTTAGTATCATTTCATAAGCATATAACAAACTATAACTCAAACCACTCCGAACTTGCTATCTGTTTCGCACGATCACGGGTTAGTCGGGTACATACGTAAGGAAACCCTATCCAATTCAAGCGACACACGGCCGTACGGGGCACCCGGCGATGAACCAACGACATTCCGGTCACTCATGATCATTTTGGAAGCATTTCATAAGCATATAACAAACTATAACTCAAACCACTCCGAACTTGCTATCTGTTTCGCACTATCACGGGTTAGTCGGGTACATACGTAAGGAAACCCTATCCAATTCAAGCGACACACGGCCGTACGGGGCACCCGGCGATGAACCAACGACATTCCGGTCACTCATGATCATTTTGGAAGCATTTCATAAGCATATAACAAACTATAACTCAAACCACTCCGAACTTGCTATCTGTTTCGCACTATCACGGGTTAGTCGGGTACATACGTAAGGAAACCCTATCCAATTCAAGCGACACACGGCCGTACGGGGCACCCGGCGATGAACCAACGACATTCCGGTCACTCATGATCATTTTGGAAGCATTTCATAAGCATATAACAAACTATAACTCAAACCACTCCGAACTTGCTATCTGTTTCGCACTATCACGGGTTAGTCGGGTACATACGTAAGGAAACCCTATCCAATTCAAGCGACACACGGCCGTACGGGGCACCCGGCGATGAACCAACGACATTCCGGTCACTCATGATCATTTTGGAAGCATTTCAAACCAAAAACAAAAAAAAAATTGGAAGGAGTGGCGTCTTCCAATTTCGAGCGCTCGTCGTTGATGTCACTCTCTGGAGGCGAAGGAGCGGGGCTTCCAGGTGGAGATGGGGGGACCCAAGGCCACTCGTCGATCACTTGTACTGGATATGAACCAGGGAGCGCGGGGAAGGTTGTTAGGTCTTGGGTGTGCGGGTAGCGGAAGTGGCAGTTTCCAACCTGATGCCACACGTAATCGTGATACACTGGTGGGATAGCCAGCTTGGCTCTGCCCAGGCGTTCAGTCGCTGTTCTCCTCTTCGTCGTCAGAGGAAGAGGGGGAAGGAGGACCGCTGAAACCGCTCTGCCAGAAAGCGCCTGCTGGTGGGTAGGTAGGGTCTGGAGGGAATACCCACTTAATAGGTCCTTGCTTCCACCACGCTCTTCTGTATTTGTCTGGGTCTGGGGGTACTGCCATACACCAGCGAACTCAAAATTTGGCCAGGGCTCCGCGACACGATTTTTGAGTGCCTAGGCGCGCGAGCAAGAGTCAAGCAGCAACGAAAGGAAAGGTGTCAGGTCCAATATACAGAGGTCCAGTAAGGTCCCAGACGGTATTTATGCTCCGTAGGTCCCAAGAATGCTCCAGTCAGGGCACTGCTGGAGGATACCAGGAGGTGCTGAAGAGCTGCCAGAAACGTCCAGGATGTGGGAGGACTGCTCCTCACAGGGCACTGTAACTACTGATGGGAGTCTTATATGGACTGCATATAATGACTAACTGCCTAGGTACTGCTAGGTCAGCTCTTTAGACATAGGACTGCTATGTCTAGACTTACTAAGACAATTCTAAGAACTTTTGTTGCTGAGGTACAACCGCCATTGCGAACACTCGAGTGAAGAACTGCGTGCGCACTAGGAACTCACAGCCAAGACTGTAAAGCGCGCGCAAGTGCACGAAGAAACCATCACGAAGCAACTCGCGAAGAAAGATCACGTTCTCACAAGTAAATTGAAGAACAATTCCGGACAGCGCCACAAGTCATTCGCTGAAGGAAGCCGCAAACGACGTTCTGGCCAGCGTTGATTCAAAGTTACGCAACGCGCCAGTAACTTGAGAGCCCAAATTCCATTCGAAAAACTGAGGCACACGTAAATTTGGCGGAAGATTCACAATCTCAAAGCAGAAAGATTTTGTGGAAGCGGTGGTGGTGGTGGTGCGTAGCACACTGATACCATTTTGTGGGAGGACTGCTCCTCACAGGGCACTGTAACTACTGATGGGAGTCTTATATGGACTGCATATAATGACTAACTGCCTAGGTACTGCTAGGTCAGCTCTTTAGACATAGGACTGCTATGTCTAGACTTACTACATATATTTGCATGTAAGAATTAGGTATTATATTTGACTTTTTGCCATGCGGCTGTTTTTACTCTAGAAATCTCAACTGTTTCTTTGGCCTTGGCCATTACTTATTCACTCAGCTCTCTGAGGTAATCCTAGTCAGCATGGCCAAGTCTCATCAACCTATCATATGCTTGTACTACATTATCATGCAGTATGATGTGCCAGTATTCTACATGTCACATTATTACACAGTACAGTGGTACTGTGTACTCCCATATAAGGGGGGTCTCTTCCTCAACAGGGGTCTCGGGCGCTAATGCTGTAAGGCGCGTATGACACTTCTGGCATGTATGACATTGCTGAGTCATCCGCGCATGACACCGTGTGTTGTCCTAGCACACAGGAACTGCTGAAAGCGCTGTTTGGTGGAGCTTTCCCCGCTGCTGATGGCCGTGAGGGCGGTATCAGGGGTTTCTAGGCTGTTCTATGGGGTCTAAGGAGGGGCTTTTTGGTGGTGGGGGCTACTGGGAGAGGTTTTGGGGTAGGCTGGAAACTGTCAAAAACGGCTATTTTTGGCTGTTTTGGGCGGTTTTTCGCCTTTTTGGGGCTCTGAAAGGTAAGCTATATGGTTTTCTTGGCTACTGTAGACCGGGGAAACCCTTCAGGGTGCTCCCTGACGGTCGTTTGTGGCCTGGGACGGACTTCGGGTTTAAGATCGGAAAACGAATGCTTGGGTTTCTGAGCCAGTTTGAGCCCCCAGTGTTAAGAAGCTGAAATATGACGTTTTGAAGATATTTCCCAGAGAATACGGCCGTTGTATACGAAAAAAAATGTACTTACAGAGGCAAAAATTGCGCACGTATAGCCGGAAGTACAGCTCTCCCCCTGTATTACAACGAAAGTTCCAATAGGTCCGTGGGCGAGTTGCGCAGGGGCGAATTCGCAGCACACTGATACCAAATGTGCCCGTGGGCACTACGACAGATGCTCGGAGATATGTTTTTGATTGAACGTGCAAAGGTACACAATTCGAGTTTTATAATATACTGGATCAGGGCCAGATTGAGGTACAAACGATAATTCGGTTCCGAGTTCTGAAGGCTAAACACTTCTCAAGTGCTCCACTTATTCACTCGTCACTCAGGTTGCAGGGTCAACCACTCGACAACCGATGTCACACTTCGGCTCAACGTTCAATTCCCGATCCGATCTCATTTCTAATTCCGATTCGTCATTCTCGATTCAGATGTTATGCCGACAGACTGACACGATGACTGCCCCACAGTACTGTCATACTACTGTACTGTCATACTGTCATACTGTCATAGCGTCATACTGTCATACTGTCATAACCTTAATATCTGATATTCGATTTCATTGTCTTTTCAACCCCGATGCGAATCTGACCATTCTTCGAGGGTCTGACTGAGTTCCACGATGACACCCCCCACAGTACTGTCATACTACTATAGTGTCATACTGTCATACTGTCATAGTGTCATAGTGTCATACTGTCATACCCCGGACATCTGGTATTCATTCTCATCGTGATTTCAAGCCCAATTTCACTGTCATCGTGCCAATCCCAGATTACCCCCGATGACACGCATACGGACGCATAGGCATATCGGCTCACGCTGTGCCTCCGGGCACACATACCCCTTGCCCCATGGGGCATGCCTTGCCCCTGCCTGGGGCATGCGCCTTGGGGCAAGCGCCTTGGGCCATACACCTTGCTGTTCGTGCCTCCCGGTACAATGTCCCTGCAACACTGGGACAGTTGCGGGACGCGCGTCAGCGGTTGGAGATGGCGCAGCAGCGGCAACAGCAGCGATTTGATGAGCGCCACGCACAGCGACAGTACGCAGTTGGTGACATGGTGTGGGTAGAGGCCAAGCATCTGACAGAGAAGGTGATGGACCGCTCTCTGTGTAGGAAGCTGAGCAAGAAATTGCATGGACCCTTGCCAGTGGTGGAGCGGTTTTTCAGTGATGCGCAGATGGAGCTCGCAGAGGCTGATAGAAGGGCACCAGTGGCATACAGACTGAAGCTCCCACCTCATTGGCGTATCCACGATGTCTTTGCACAGCATAGATTAAAGCCTTACGCCAGTGGTCAGGGTACTTTTGCTGCCCGTGACTCACCCGCGATACCCGAGGAGATGGTGGTTGACGGACAGCGAGAGGCACATGTGGACCGCATCCTAGCCCGCAGGGTGCGTGTGGTACGGGGTAAGGAGGTAGAGGTGGAGTGGAAAGTGAGATGGACTGGGTACACCAACCAAGGCCCATGACCAGTGGAGGACCAGGGACAAGTTGGAGCGTGGAGCACCTCTTCAGCAGTTAAGGGACTTCGAGGCAGCCAGGTTACAGATGGAGTCGCAGGTTCGCGATGAAGCGATAAGACGCAGAGAGCAGCGAGGGCGGAGGGCAGCCCAGGCAGGTCAGCTGTTTGCCCAGCTGATATCGAACCCGTGTGATGAATTGGAACTGTTGGAGGCCTCAGAGTGTGACAGTGAATACCCTCTACCCTGGGAGCACCGTGAGACTCTGGAGGATGGGACACTGGCCTTGGTCACGGAGTTGCCAGCTGATGCTTTGAAAGTACTTGGACCTCGCATATTGGTATTGTTCAGCGGCACAGGTTCGGTGGGGCGAGAGTTTCTACGGTGCTTCCCCTCGGCAGAAGCTATCACTTTGGACTCAGTAACAGCCTGGCAGCCCATTCACGTGGTGGACATCATGCACTGGAATTATCAACAGTATTCACCAGGTTATTCTGATGTCACATGGGTTAGTCCTCCTTGCACTCAGTACAGCCAGGCTCGCATCACAGGCGCCCCCCCCGGATCTGGTGACTGCAGACTCCTCTGGCTTGGAGACGTCCAGGTTGATGGCCCTGAGACGCCGCATCACCTTGGACGCGTACTTCAGCCCTCGGCGGTACGTGGAGAGCATGGACAGGTTGGACATCTCCACGCAGTTGGGAACCCTGCCAGCCAGAAAGTTGACCGAGGCCATGCGGGTCTCCAACCGTGAAAAGTACTCTGCCGCGGTCTCACTCGGCGCCTGCTTCAACGCGATGGCCTCGCCATGCGTGTTCTCCAGATAACCCTGAGTGAGGGAGCATACCGCCAGGTCACTGAAGAATACGTCCAGGTCGACGTAACGCTGGTGCCAGGCCTGGTCGGACCCGAAGATACCCGCCGCTCGCTCCAGGAATCTCTTCTGCTGGTGCTGCAGGGTGTACTCCTTGAAGCTCCACAGGAGGCCCGACACGCTCACCTGATACTCTGACACAGTCGGCGTGCAGCTGGGAGTGGTCAGCGCCTCAACCACGATAGCCTCCTGGAAGATCTTCCGTACCAGGTTGGAGTAGTGCTCCAGCTGCGCGAGCAAGCCATCCTTGTCGGCCGATTTGGTGTCGGCCGCGGAGCGGGGAAACTTGGCCACGCCCTTGACCAGCTTCAGCACCATCTCCTTGACCTTGTGCTCCTGGCGAACCTCGTCCGAGGACGCCCGCAGATTGGTGCCCTGCGGCAGTCGGATGACGCCTGGCACAAAAGGGGCGGCGCTGGGAGAGAGGATGGGGTTCGCGGGGGCGGAGTGGGGAAAGCGGGCTGAAGGTGGGGGTACATACACAAGGTTCGTGGGGGCTGCGGTTGGAGCAGGCGGTAGTGCAGAGGTTGGGAGCGGAGCTGGCGGTCCAGGGATGGGTGGTGGTGCAGGTGTTGGTGATGGAGCGGGAAGTGGGAGTGGCGTGTGGAAAGGCATGGGGGTGGGCGGTTGCGCGGCCACTGCGTTCATGCTCCTGTACCAGTCAGAGTTACAGACCTCAGACCACGCCGCGAGGCCGTCCTGGTCGAAGTGTGACATCTCCGACTCCCGCGCGGTGGCCGGTATCCATTCCCACACCGGCTGTCCCATGCTCGTTGACCGCACGTTGGCCGCAGCCGGGTCCCCCATAGCCATGTCCATGGCCTCGCGGTCGACCATAAGCACCCAGGTCTCTACGCGAGGGTTAGTGAGTGGCAGAGGTGCGTGATGCAGACGGCCTCCCATGCGTGCGTAGGCAGTCAGTGGCGCTCCCAGCAGATGCATAATCCTAAAGAGGATGGAGTCGCCCTGCACCCCAGCCCTGCGGCGTTCATCCCATGGTAGGGAGACGGTTGCCGCGCCGCGCACCCCTGCTGACTGGTGTACCCACAATGACCCACCGTCATGGGTGATGAAAAGGGCCCGAACCTCTGGGTACTGAGGGTAGGAGGGTTCTGGCCCTTGGTCGGGGTCGCCAGGGGGGTCTGGAGGTGGGTCACTAGGGGGGTCTGGGGGCGAGTCCCTTGGACTGGGGTCTCTGCGCTCCGAGTCAGGGTCGCCACCGCCGTGCACTACCGACTCCACCGACTGCCGCCGGCGAGCCACCATCATGTTGAGAGGATTTGGCCGACCCTGAGTGGGAGGTTCGGCGGGGGCGGTTTCAGCGACAATCAGAGATACTGGGGGGGTCACGCTGTCAGCGGCGTCCGCCTCGAGTGTTTAATCCGCCGTCAGGGCCCCCTGCGCGCTGCTCTGAGGGTCGCCTGGTGGAGAGGTTCCTGCAGATGTCGTCGCGCTGGGCGGGGCGAGTCCTCCCGAGATCACCGCGGAGATGTCCAGGGCCTGTACCGCTGCAAGGACCTCCCTGCGGATGTGCTCGCTCCGGCTGCTTGCGTCCGAGTCAGATCCGGACCTGTGGGCGGCCCTCCGCCTGCGCTCAGCCCGCGCCTGCGTGCTCCGGCTGCCTCTGGACCCCGTGCTGGCGTGGCTGGCTTCCGTACCGGACTCGGGGTCGGAGTGATCGGGTGCATGGCTCAGACCTGGGATGTGCCTGCCGTGCGTCGCGGGGCCCGAGGATTCTCTTCGGGAACGTCGACGCCGGCGGGTCTCTGAGGCTGCTGCCACCGCGGGGAGGTGGCGTACCAAGAGCTGGGCCCCGCCCGAGACGCTCTGCTGGGCTCCGCTATCAAGGGGTGCCTGTAGAGGGTCTGGCAGGGTTGCGGCGCCGATACTGATGAAGTGCTGCAGCGATGAGAGATCCGCGCCAGAGTCATAAAGCGCCGAGGTAGCTGGTACCAGCTGGTGGGGCTGCTGTGGTCGATGCTGCGGCTGTTGTTGTTGCT